>VYYI01003111.1:0-12993 GCA_021029175.1 Bilobella aurantiaca
ACACATCCCAGCCTTACCCATCCCACATCACTCACTTTGTAGCCAAACTTGAGTCAACTTCCAGGGTTAGTGTTAATTAACTACTTATTATTATCATCGTTAATTTTTTTATAAAATTTTCGACTATATGAGTATTCACACAATATTGGAGAGTCACGTCATATTTTGGGCTTTTTTAGCTTATTACAGGCGGTGAAAGTCATCCTGTAGGAATTTCTCACTGTCTTACTCTGAATCACTGCCGTGACGTTCCATCATTTGAGCTTACCCAATCACGTACCTCCTCCACCTCCCACACAATATTATTGCACTCTAAAATACTGGAACTCCACTCGTTATACATATCACGGACCCGCTGCCGTCGTCATCATCATCATTATCATCATCATCATCATCATCATTGCTATGCTTTCGTACTTTCATCCGGTACTCATGGTAATGTTTTACATCCAAATAACACGTGCTACGCAATCTCATTTCCTTACTATTATTTACTACAGGTCTAACCATATGATAAGTTACTCTTGTACTTATATGCTATACTTATCATTTGTATCATAGCCTCCAATTAACGTGTTAAATGTCTACAAGAATCTCATTCCCTTACTCTGATCCGGGAGAAGGGCAGAAAATCACTTGTACAAAAATCGTTTTCTCTCGCTCTCTTTCTCACTCTCAAAAGAATTTGATTCGCCATCTCGATTGCATTTTGTTTTCCTTGTTGTAAACGACGGTGTACCTTAGCTGGAAATTCTATTCTCGACAATTTATGTAATGTGTACTAAATAAAATTGGAAGGTTTGAACTGTTGAAGTATTCGGTGGGTGGGTCGGTGGGTGCACGATATAGTTTTCTCGAACCACATGCACATCTTGAACATATACAATCTGTGTGTCACCCATCACTTTGGCATATAGCATATAGAACTGCGAAAAGTGTGGAAGTCAATGAATGCTGGCCTAGTCGTTGCTGATCAATAAGTTGAGATTATGGGAATGGTTTCTTTGACGACTGCTGGGAGTAGGTCAGCGGGGGAGGGAGGAGTGGGCCTGATACGGATTATTATAATTCTAGAACGAACCGGTGCAGCGCTGCTTTTTCCACCATCATCAGTGTGTACCACCAACCACCGGAGTAACGGAGGAGTGGAGATATCAGGAGCGACTCCGTGTTTGTTTTGGGAAGGTACGAGCCGAGAGAATCTTCTACGGTTCATGAATGAGCACTTGGGGTACACAAGTTGGACTTATTGACCGTGAATCAAGCAGCCCCGAAAATTCTATAGTATGCTACACATCCAATGCATCGTGAAAACTATAGGTTGTGCGTCCCTGTATTTTGAGCAAAGATTTGAAAAACTTCCATGTAACCAGAAATGGATCCGTGTACCCCTCCCATAAAGATTAGGATGATGGGGATGGGAAACCTTCCTCATGACAATGTTGGTCGACCAGCGGCTCAGAAAGCGGAGTCAGCGTGAAAGTATAATGAATATAGAATCCCATACTGATTTTGATTTCTCCCTCTCTCTCTCTCTCTCTCTCAGTTCCTAAAATTTCTAGGAAAACGAATGGAGCTGATGATGGTTTGTACATGGAGCTCCGTAGCGAGTCCCTGCAGGAACGTTTCGGGTGGGACGGTGGTAGGAGCGGAAGAACAAGGTACTGGTACAAGGTATCATCATCATAATGATTATGTCTACTATTAATACTGTTACCATTAGGGACTAGGCTCATAATCTGGTGGTGGCATGTACTGTATTTATAGCACTCATGCTCTCTCCATCTCCCATTCTTGTCACAGGTTACAGTACTACGCCGCCTCGGCCCGTAAATGCTCCGTCCAATTTCTCCCTTTCAACTCCACCCTTTCATACATGTTTTGTCTTCTCTGTAGGTTGTAAAACATGCCGCAGCCGATATTCTCTAGTCCTGGGACCGTCAGTGAAGCGCGAGTTTGCAGAGTCATTGGAGCATTAGTTTTCCCAGTCTCAACTCCTCCGCACTACGCCTGCACCGGAGGGCTACAATAAAATCCTACACATGGGATAGACTACTGTGACGATGCTGAAATCCAGGGGGACACGTTGGGAAGTTTTCAAACTCTGAGGGGATTTTAATGAGGATAATTTAAAGGTGAGCAGATTTGAAGGCCTTAATGAAGGGGCAGAAAAACAGAGGGATACATGTGGAGGGATGGGGAGAAGGGACTCGAGCCATTTCCCTTAATTGAAATGACGCAGTTTCCCGATCGTTTACATGAATGGGCAAGCCCCTGTTTTAGTCACTTCAAAAACACAGCCGAAACCTTGCGGATCCATGTGCTGGTGAGGTGACTTTATCTTGTGTCTTTGACGCTCAAATGTGTACACTGTACACACACAAACACACACACACACACACACACACACACACACATTCTGATGAAACTGTGTCCCAGCCTGTTCCAAGAGCTTAAAATTCAAGGGTTTATGAGTACATATGCATGCATGGAGGTAGAATGGTGATTGTGACTGGAGGACGGGAAAAGTTGAGGCAAGTAATAAAAGGGCTCGTAATCCTTTCGGATCCTCGTTGAGCGGGATAATTATGAATCTAACGACTACGGTAGTGGCCCCTCACTCACATCTGTCCAAATGTTTACTTTCTCTCCAGCCACTTTCATAGCCCTCAGCTAGTCAGCTATATAGATCGTGGGTTAGTTAGTGATGGATTAGTGAGTTGGCACGGGGAATATATTCGTGTAATACTATCTTAAATTCTATGCACGAAAACTGACATGAAGGCAACGGAAGGGAATGGATCCTTTCTACCGAGCCCTCCCCTGCTAACACTCTGCTACCTTAGCCTGTCCCCCCTGTGTAAACCGATCACATCCGCTGTAGGTTGGTTAAAAGTTACAGTATGAGCATCTCTGTTATTCTCTTACAATCTGCCACACTGCATTGTAGACAAGCCCTCAGATCCTCTGAGAGATGAGTATGACCGCTAAAAATATGGAAGGCGGTGGGTAGGATCCCTTCGTTTTGGCAAGTTGAATCCCACACCCGGTGAGGATGTCACGTAGCTCATTCTCGGGCACTCTATTTGCTGGGCTTGTGCGGGGAACTTCACGAGCTGAGTTGACGAAGCAATGTTGCCTCATGTGGATTTGAATTACTGCACCCCCCGCCTTCTCCAGCCTATACATTATGAGAAGCGAGAGTTCCCCCATGTGAAGGATGAGGCGGGATGGATTTCTCACTCTGTCATATACTCCGTAGAGAGGAAGAGAGAAAGAGAGAGAGAGAGAGATTCTGATGAGGAGGTGGTTGTTTTCATGTTTTAAGTCAGCAGTTGCTGGAACGATTGGTGTGCTAATGGCAGTGGAGTGGCGCAATCAGACTTCTCATACCACCGCACTGTCTCTCTCTCCCCCCCTCAATCAAGAGAGGTTCCGACAACGGAGGAATTTCATAAATTATTCCACCAGGCACTGCCGGATTCTCGCTCTGATGGGACTCTCCCAGAGCTAATTAACACCCGGTCCCAATCTCCATCCGTGCAGGAAAGTTGATGGAACCTGTGACTATTGTTCCATCATCCACTCTCCCAGGTCTTTACTCATGGATGACCACGTCCACTTCATCCCCTCTGCACTAATACTGGCTGGCTCAAAGAGAATAGATTTACACTGAGATTCTCCTGTGGAGGCGAGAAGCCACACCGGTTCGATGCACCAGCTAGAATGGAAGTAGGAGTCTCTGACAGTTGATCACAATCTGGGCACTGTCTGTATATCTGGCAAGTACTGTACGGAGTAAGTCATTGACTCTTTTTCTGGAAGAGGAGTTTAGCTCACACCAGTCGACTCGGAGATGTTACATTACAAAATAAATCAAGTGCGTAAGATGAGAGATTATTTCCGAAAGATGATGGATTTCCTGCGAGATATTCGGAGTTATCCGTCCCTCCGTGCTCACGAAATGGCTGCAAAATACAAAGTTCCCCCACAGTGTGTGTGTGTGTGTGTGTGTGTGTGTGTGTGTGTGGCAGGGAAGATATTGGAGACTGGAATGATGGGCTCGCTGGAATTGCTAACTCATGTGTAATATTTTGGAATGAACTTTGGCTCTCACCAGTCCCTCTGCCGCACTGCACTGTGGTCAACTGTAGTGGAAAACGGGGATGTACTCGGAGTGAGAATCCAGTCCGCTCACGACGGCAGTATATCATGCTGGTAACGATGAAGGTTGACTCAATTTCCAGTTGAGAAATACAGGGTGTGGGGAAATGTTGTACGGCAAAAACATGAGATTTCAGTTGAGCAGTGGTGACCCAAGGATGATGGTGTGGTTAGAAGTGCGGCGGCGGCGGCGGCGGCTCACACTAGACAGCTCACCCCGTTTGATTGTGCATAGACGTTCACTGCAGTGTTACTAAAAAGTATGTACATTACATAGTAATTTTCATATCCTTATGTCCTCCTTGGTAACCTGGTACAAACAAATTTCATCCACTAAACCCCCGTCAAAGAAAGATTACTCATGAGTCAAGTGAATCTCCACCGAGCTTCATATCAGATGTCTGTCTTAACAATTTTAGAGTGAATGGAACTGAAAATTGTATTCTGTACTACTATATTACTAATGTATAGGTCCAGGCGCGGGTTGAGTATCTTTTATTTTGGGAGCGCGTGGGGAGTCGGAGGTTTTTCAATATTTATTAGGGTATGATGGAGTCGTTAGGCGTCTGAGCTTGGCGTAGATGACGAGGACTCTGGAAATTGATAGGTGAGTCGCAGCGGGCCTGGCTCTCCATGTGCGTCAGCTCATTGTGGTAGCAGAAGAGGATGGCCAGGTAGAAGATGTAGAGGATGCAGGTGAAGATCACAGGCACTGTCGTCCCGTAGGCATACAGGAAGGACGCTTCCGGCAACTGATCCATCATCATTAGGCCAAAGTATAAAAGTGCAAAACGTACGAGGATAATGAGTGCCAGGAGGAAGGCTCCTGCGCGGATGAGTGTGTGAGATTCCTGTGGAAGAAGCACAAATAATAAAAAATTTGGATTAGCCCAAGTCTAAAAGGATTTACCATTATTGTTAGGCTGGGCAAATCCCTCTGTCTGTCGGCTCTACTGCCCCAACGGAGCCCACGTCAATTTTTTCACATCCTCCCAAAATCTGCCTGTCGTATTTCCTTCCTCGTATGCATACTTTCTCACGTCAGCGGAACGTTGATACACTTCAACTTTCCCATCCTCATCCTTCCCCCCAGCCAGACCTGCCTGCCAGAAATAGGGTGGGGTAGCACGCGGAGGGGAGCGGAAGATTCGGATGAGGAGGTGATTTGTAAACAAAACTCGCACCGGGCCAGGCAGACGACAGTTAGACAGGGACTGAGAGGAGGCTGTTGTTCCGGAATAATTGGGATACGAAGGATCCACCTTCCCGTTTCCACTGTCCGCATGATCTACTCTGCAAATTGAACCGGGAGGAAAACGCATACGTTCAGGAACGGGACTATGCATCACCTGATTTTACTCGTAACTGCACACACAGAGGCACTGCGACATCGTTAACGTTCATCCCCTCCATTTAATCCAAAACATTCGCAAGTCTCTCCCTTCATCTCATTCCCTTCGTATTCAGATCCACTGCTAGCTCTTTAAATTTGAAGTTTTCCAATGTTGAAGTTGATGTGGTACAACTACTATAAAACCAGTTTTATCTTCGTTCGTTTGTTCATGCAAGAATATTCAAATGTGAGTGACAACTTTGCACTCTACTCATGCTAGCTCCCTTTCAGAGCGCATAGGGTGGCGATAATGATTGGGCATCTACGATTGTGTGCCTACGTGGTCCGGAAGGTAAGCTTTTACGTGGAATTCTGGGTGGGGTTGTGTACATGCGATTCTTGGTTCAAGTATGTGTATCATTTTCGCGTGTGTTTGGAAGTTAATGCCAGTACCTTATAGCCTTGGCGAGTGTGCGTCTGCGTCGACAAGTATGTATGCATGTTATGCTTTAGTTCTTACACATGCAATGTATAGATCTCGTTGAGTTTGAAAAGACGGTCCTTTGCTCAGGAGTTAAGTCAAGAAAAGACGAAAGCAGCAACAGTCTCCAACTTTGCCCATCCCCTTTTTCATATTGGTAACGAAAGCGGTGTGCCGACATGGGACAAAGGCAAGCGACACAGAGAGAACCTATAGTATGTAATAGTGTAGAGCCATGGTACATAATGCTGCTGACTTGATTTCCCTGCCTCATCGGTCCCGACAGGAAAGCTTTAGTTATGTTTAACCTATCCCCACCCTTGGGTTGCGTTGCGAGGTGACTGGAACATAGTTTATATGCCCATATATATACAAGATCAGGACCACTGAGAATGAGATCCTCTGAATCTCTGTAAATGTACTGAGACCTCAGACGTATTCTATGATTGTTCTAGAATTCCATGAAAGCTACACTCTTTGAGCTCCGAACAGAATCGAAGAGGTAAACCATGCTCCTATAACCAGCGACATTAGACGGGCCAGGTTTAATTAACCAGTAGGCATTACTCCTCCTGTCATTGTTGTGGTGGTATGTTCGTAAGAGGGGGCCTATTCCCAGGGGATTCCAAGTAAAAGTTACAGCCAGACCTACAAAAGTATTTCCAATTTTGTGTATTTGACTTGGAGTGCAGATGCAGAGGCATGAATCAGCAATCTGCCGCCACAAAACATGGCCATCTAATCTCGTTACGTCAGCGTGTGCGGGCAGGAGGACACGGACTTTGTATAGGTTCAATGCTCGTTTGGGCTAATTTACTGCCTTGGCTCATGTGAGGAGAATAAAGCGAAGAGGGGAAAGTTTACGGCATAAACGCTTCCCTCCGTGCAACGTCACTACTACTACTACTACTACTACTCCTCTCCCATAGAAGCTTCTGCTGATCCCGCTCAAAATGCTTTTTAGCTCCCCATAGACTCTGTCCCGAGTTGGCGTGAGCTAGTGTTTGTGTATACGTGTGTGCTGGTGCCGACGAAGGCATCCCCAAAGGCTTCGGACGTGTGCCTGTGTTCTGTGAGCCTTCAAAGATTTTGCGAGGCTACACAGGATTCCTTTGGTCGGCCTGAGCGGGGAGAAAGTTCAGCGGGGAAATGAACGCGACCGTGTTTGGGCATTGGCATGCAGCAGACACCATTGCGGCGCTTGTTTCCCTCGGTGGTAATGGCGTGATGATGATCATCATTATGTGGGCTCATTGGAGACCTAAAAAACACGAGGCGGTCATAGGGCCGCTGGGATGACCGAAAGTATGTTCTTGATGTGAAACTGTCCGTTACTAGAAGTGTAAATCCAACAGCATCCATATTGATCTGCCGCTTGAAATCCTGTCCATTTGTAATGCCTATGTGTGTGTGGGTGTGTGTGTATGTGTGTGTGCCTCAATGAATGTGATAGTTTTGTGTGTGGGTGAAGGAAAGAGGATCGTGCGAGGAGGCGGGTGAAGATGGAATGCGGGTAGCCGTGGCTGTTTCGACCATCATCATCAGTCAGCTTTGCAAATAGATGATCAGGCTCTCAGTCAGGCCATACCCCACGAAGACGAATTGGCAGGTCGGGTCAGTTGTCATTAATACTTGTTACCTATCAGTTCGATATTTCCACCGGAACACACACACACACACACACACACACACACCCAAAAACATTTGCTGCTGAACCACCTCATTGCACACTCTGCCACTCCCTGTGTCGGTCATTATTAACAACAACGCAGAGGCATGGGCAGGGAAGTGAGGCGGAACCGGAGGTCAGAATGTGAGTTAAAAGAGTTCGTGATCCTGATGCTCAGTATTTGGGCAGTGAGACGGAAGAGTTGAGAGATCATTGGATTGATTGGGGACATAGGCCTCTGCATGTTTTCCGTTCCGGGATCCCAAAGTAATGAACCACGCTTGATTCCAAAATGAGCCTATGATAAATGATCCTGGCTGTCGTTCCATATTAGCATCCACCCCCTCATCACTCCATCCGCAAATAGAAAATTCAGCCATCGGCACTGGCTAAGCTGAGGCTTAGCGTTAATGCACAGCCTCGCAGTGATAACCCCAGTCGCATCATTCAGTCTTATAAGTTTGTACTGCCCAAGCCTAAGCACTGTTCCTGAGACAGGGTCGTACACCAACAACCAAAGTTGTATGAACATGCTCATGTAATAGCTCCATGCCTGTGTATACACAGTTTATAATTGACATGGAAAGGAGGAAATTTCATTAACTTTGGCAAAAGTTTCTGACGAATGGCCAGTGGCGACGGGAATTTTGGGAATTTGTATTATTTTAGATGGGCCGACTAAGTCGGGTTGGAACCGCCGGTTGTGTTGCGATAGGGACCAAGGTTGCGGTTGACTCATGTGTTAATTAACTTGCTCGGATGGGGAACGCCGGCGCCTGACATCCCGGAATAATATGTGTCCTCTCATAAAATGGTCAGAGGAGCTAACGATCAGTGAATAGACCCGACCAACAACTTTCCAAATCCATACCCCCGCTGGCCCGCTCCCTCCTCCGCATCCCGCCACGGCTCACAGCTCTCTCATTCTGAGCTAATTAATCTGATTTATGGTAATAGCACAGAGTGCTGCACACTCTTTAGTGCGAACTAATTGTTTTCCGGGTCCCATACATCCCCTCCACTCACCTCCGAATAACTGAGACCCTATTCCAGGGTTTGCTCAAAGCCAAGTAAATCCCCCGCTCCGGGATACTTTGTGCCTCTGCCGCTGCCGACCTAATTTTTTAACCGCTCCTTCCCGCCGCTCGTAGAAGCTACACATGCTACAAGAGGCGCACACATGCTCGCGCCATGAAACACTTTAGGATTTGGGACTACGACATGAACTACTGTGGGTACCACCGGGGATTCACGTTTATCCCGAGCATCCTATCCATCGTATTCTTCAATCACAGCCGCGCGCCTCCCTTTAAATCACGCTTACCAACCTAATGCCCGGGGCAAAGTTGTCCCATTGTGGCTCCAGACATCCTGTAGCACTACGTGATCACAATGACAGGTAGGAACATGTTCCAAAGCTCTGGTTTTACCATAGAGTTTCCTTAATGCAGGGGTACCCCTGCTATATTTGTTAATTTTACACGCAACACAGCTGTAAAATCTCGTGGGACTTGTACCCGAATCCTTAATTTATCCTCCACCAAAATTCCTCTTTGAACATGCGCCAGCACTCACGCCAATAGTCTCGAACATTAACTGCAGGCAAACAAACACACACACACACACACCCACACACACACGCACACAAATGAATGAACTAATTAACCAAATCACTCCACCGAGTCTCCAATCCCATGGCGTGTTAACTTTGGAGTGGGCGAAATGGAAGCAATTATATGAGAGAAAATCCGGGTCGGTAATCCGGCTTCCTCGTAGATTTACCCTGCATATTGTTCCATGTTTAAAGATAATGAAGGTATTGGTTGAATCTTAAGGATTTACTCGCCCATTGTATCCCCCTGGGCTATCAATGTTTGACTGATCCAGTCCCGCATCACCGCCCAGAGCTTTCCACACATCTGCCTGCAATGAAGGGGTCAGGGCAGGGCGGGAGGGTGTCGTTACAGGCGGTTGGGATCGGGGGCAACCAGCAGAGCACTTCTTGTAACTATTCCGCGGAAGAAGGTTAGGTCTAATAGCTTATTTCTCTTCAACATGGGATACGATCGAGGAATTTATGGGATGGTAAGGCGGAAGAGGACGGTCGGCTGATAGCGATACTGGAAGCCTCCTCTGGCCTCCCTTTGACATATTGAAAAGTGAATGGCGACTTCTAAAGCCGGCCTACCCTTCCCGCTGCAACTAATACGGCGTGATAAAGTCGGGTGAAACATAATTTAATAATCCCCCTCGATCCAGCCATGCCAAAAGTTTGAATGGCCCGAAAATATGGGCAGAGCCACCACCACCACCACCACCACACCATAGTGCCCCCGTCAAATTCGCCAGGATGAGTAAGATTCGGCGAGGAATAATGATGGCAACTACGTGGTTTTTCCCTTTATAGTTTCTGTCCCGCGGCATTTCACGTTAAACCCACCGTTACGGAGACGACAGCATGAGGCGGAAGTTTCGGGAGGGAATTTCCGCCCGTGAAATTTCTGCCACAATAAGAGCAGCAGCATAGGAATGGCGGGGAGGGCTCAGCAAAGATAAATTATTAGCCCGGAAATATTCCTAACATGAAGTGACTTGCATAATGGAATTATCTCCACCGCCTCCTTCATGCCCTGCTTCCAAACTACACACGCACATCCCTGTGTCTCCCCACACCGAATGGCTGTCCCCACTACATTGCACTGGTTAACATATATGCATAGTCTCCTCTCTGTAGTCCCGTAATCCCAGTGGGGTCCCGTAGTCATCTCTCCCGCACCAGAGAATGTGCTCACACTTCCCTACCCAGTCAATACAACGAAAAAGAGATTGACGAAATGGGAAGACATGGTGAGACTGGAAGTGGCGGGAAATCCCCCTTGATTCATTCTTCAATATTTGATGAATGAACCAAATGAGGAAACGAGCGCAGTGGGGGTTGAGGGGTGAGAGGACAAACGGGGAGTAGTTCCTCATATAACCCTCCAAAAATTCTATGTGTGCAGAGGAGTGGGAATCCTTCTTTTTCCCACCGAAACGCCTCTTTTCCCATCCCAGGACTCCATACAGTATAATTTTAATGCGGATGCTAGGGTGTTATGCTGGTCCTAGCTCAGATAGAAGACGAAACCTCAGAATCCTTTTGGACTCCATATAGATATAATAATGTCGTGTCATAGTAGTGGTACCACTTCATTTGTCTGCCGCCGCGCCGTTGGGATAGTGGGAGCGGGCTTTATCTCGTCCATGCCATGCACTACTACACTTGAATACCCTCCGCATGTCTCATGATAATAACCCTAAAGAGCACATATCTGATCAACCATCACATTTTACCTACAACGCCTCTGGCCATTTCATCAAATTACGAAATTCGCAGAGCTCTCCCTCCTTTCTCTCCCCGTAAAACAGATTTGGCCTTCGAAAAATGAACGGCATGAGAAATAGTGAGAGTAAATACTTGAAGCAGAGCCGAAGTGGCGTGGGCTGGAAGGCAAATGTTACCCCACCAACTGTCACTTAGCCCCTCTCCCCACCCTGACCCACACTTTCCATTCATTTTTACGGATACCTCCTCAAACTCATCCTATTCTTAGCCGATGATGAGAGGCCCCAATGGTATGGAGTGGGAGGTCCTGAAGCCTGAATTGTATTCATTCCGTAGCTCGTGGGACACGGGATGGACGGGCGGGACATGAGGTTAATATTGTCAGAGGATGACATGGAAAGCCAGAAGTAAAGTTATCTAAAGTAACTGTAACGTAAGAAACCGAGTAGTACATATAGTGAATAATCTATTCAAGTCCCCTCTGTTATTATGAACTGGTAGGTAGTAATTATTATAGGGGGAGAGGATGAAGCGATAGTTTGGGAGAACTCCAGAGCGCAGAGTAGAGGAGACTTGGGAATATTTACTTTAGAACACGAACAGACGCACAAACGGAGACGTTCCTCTCATTCGGAGGACTTGTTGTTGTTGGGATTGACGCAAAGGTCTTGTGCTTGAGAGTGTGTGAGGGTGCATGTCTAGGAGGGCGTATGATGACAAAGTGAACGACTGTAATAATGGTTGTTCCATGACATAGGGAGCTGGGTACAGGTGGATGTACTGCTATAGATGAGTTTTAGGGGCGTACGTGTGTATAAGGAACTTAGAATTATACTGTCGTTTTACCATCCAAGTGTCCCTCGCTCTAATGTAAACGGATTGAACGTGCGGCGACTGGAGATGAGTTTGGAGGACTCCTGTATGCTGTTAGCTACAAACGTGTCAGAGACTTCATGCCTCTATGTGCATGTATATATATATATATATATATATATATCCATATAGTTTCGTTAATCTCATCCCGGCGTGCGGATATCTGGCCCCTGGATAAGCTAGGATAAGGTTTACCAAGGTATGAATTCCAATTTACACGTCCACCCCCCTTAGGAGCACCCATGTAAACAATGTAGTTTAAAAAAGTCACAACAACAGTTTAAGATTCCTCCCAAGTGCAGACGCACCAACAGCAGGGACTTGGGCATACACACATTCTAATGACACGCACGCATGCCCTAGCACTCCCACGTGTGTAGTCATGCACACTTGCTAGTACGTAAACGCTCTTTGGCACACACATACACACACTTAGCTGCACAAGTATATATACATGTACGTAGTCACACATTCGCGCGTACGAAGACATCCATAAACATGGGCATCACATGGGCACACTAAACGTGGTACAGATACCCACACACATGCACATGTGCACACGCACACAAAAATATACACACTTAGACACACACACACACACACACACACACACACACACACACACACACACGGATGTCCACATACACTTTACTTTCTCCAAAGGAAAAACTGGGAAGGGATTTCCTCTCAGCCCACATCTCCTTTCCCTTCCTAAACTCGTCCATCTTCTCTGGTCTACCGAGTGTGAAAAGGGCTATTTTCCTCAACCAGTGAGACTGCAGTGCAATTTCCAATGGAAATCTCTAGTGAAAATTGCTAATTTTTTAAAATTACTTCTCATTTTACCAAGGCAACTTCCCACTGCGAGACCGAGGGCATTACCATTCCTTCCATCCCCCAGACCCTATGCATATACATCCCCATGTCCGGGCTGGAGAAAGTATATGTGTGAGGACTGGAACAAGCATTAATTTCCCCTGGTTTCCGCAGCAGTCAGCCCGCCCGTAAATGTGATTCTTGATCCCCATTTTATTGCACCCAGAGAGCTAACTTGTATCCTTCTCTCAGTCCCGGCCTGGAAACCCTTGGATGGCATACGGAGCCCGTTCTTTTCCTTCAAATTATAGTACACTGTCTGTATTACAAAA
>VYYI01003112.1:0-12993 GCA_021029175.1 Bilobella aurantiaca
CGCTTTTCGTCCTATGGCACTTTTTTATTGGGCGGATTCAGGATTCGATCCCAAGAAGCCAGTGGAAAGGAACTGACGTCCTAGCCAACTGGACCTCACGGACCTTCTTATTTGAAAGCAATGCACATACCTAGATATTGTAACGCTGCACCCAAGGTGCCAGCGAAACTAAGCGACGTGGCGGCTCGACGGTGGGTGGATGCGCTCAACTACAGAGGTGGGACGCGTCACTTGCTTGCCCGGGTCCATAATGGTTTCCAAGCCATCTTGGGACACGGGGTAACTTGGATAAGCCGACATGATGATATAGCCACCTTGACATATGGGGACGAAGATGGAAATCAATTTTGAAATTGAAAACGAAATTCCAATTTCGCCATTTTTGCACTCTATTTTGCCAGCTTCGTCTATTCAGCTCTAAAGAATTCTTCTCCTGGTCTTTTCAATTGTCAAGGCACGGGCAATGGCTACTGAATTTGCTATTTTTTAAATGGACGGGGAAATCGTGTAGGAAATTATATGCGAAGAAAGCATTGGGAACTCAATGCAACAAACTTAACAAAACTGTTGTAACTAGCAAGGGTATGATGTTGTTCTTGTATTGTAGTAAATATGAGAAACTATATAATACATAGATCATGCACGCAAACGCAACTCTTTAATTGTCATATTCAATTGCATATACATTATAAACCTCGTTTGCTGATGGAAATCGACTAAAACTAAAAAAAATAATAACAGAATTCAAGGTGACAATATTCAGTTCAAACATCGAATCTGACATTTACGTCGCTTCATGTAAACATAACAAGAAATCATTTGTCTAACAGAATTTATTCGAAGCAGTGCTAATTAAAGTCAGGATCTAGAAGTTTTTTTCTGATTCAGCAGACTTCATTTTTAATTTAATTTTATTAATCATACTTTAATAAAGGGATTAGTTTTAAAATAATTTTTAATGAAATTATTTTCTAATCCTCAAATATTCTTTATTCTTACGGGAAAATTAGTTGGATTGAATTGACGTTTGAGTGCAAATGGTACCTATAGGACCCTAAATAAAGGAATCTGGACCACTCTAAAATTCTAATTTCTCAAACTATTTTAGGATTCACTTTCTATTTTTCAGCTCAATGAGCTCATTCTGTAAAAGGAATTCTTTAGAATATTTGATTTAAAAAATAACTGCTCAGGAAATACTCAAGTAGTTTTACTATGTTGAATCCTTTACACGTGAAAGATGCAGCATTTTCTGCTGCAGTACTTGTGCCTATACTTACACTTGCTGCCAACTTTCTCGACCATCTCCTCTATGTCGAGGTATCAATTGACAGGAAAAACGATGCGGAAACATTTGCAAATCAGCCGCAACTTCAAAATTTCGATTTCATAATTGGTAATCCAGTAAATATCTTATACCTTTTTGTAATAAACAGTTATTGACAAAAGTGATTTCTTAAGTCGGAGGTGGATCGGCGGGTTGTGTTTTAGCAAATCGTTTATCAGAGAACCCCGGAATAAAAGTGCTCCTTTTGGACGCTGGCGGGGTACCCACAAGTTTGCAAAGCATCCCCATGCTTGCATACGCGCTCAACAACCAGAAGTCCATTGACTGGGCCCACCGAACTGTTCCTCAGCGTCATGCTGCATATGGACTAAATTATAATGTTTGTAATATATACTATTAATTTTCAGGAATATTGCTCAATAATAATAATTAAGATCATTGAAATACTTCTAGGTATCATTCTGGCCGGCAGGGAAAACCCTTGGTGGCTCATCGGGAATACATGGAATGATTAATATCCGAGGAAATATTCAAGGTTTTGATAAAATTGCAGCGCGTACCGGTGACCCAATGTGGCGAATGCAAAACGTGTTACGCTATTATAGGAAAGTAGAGAATTATAAAGGAGTCTTTAATCCACGTAAGATCAATCCGCACTCGTTATTTAAACATCAAGTTTGAGTGTTTCTATAAATTTAAAGGTGGACATGGAATAGGCGGCCAATTAGGAATCGAAGGTCAAACTGTTACGCCTTTTACAGATAATTTGCTTCGAGCCGGAATCGAATTGGGGTACAAAGTCCGTGATCCCAATGCAAATTCACCTAATGTTGAAGGTTAGAATTTATACTTTCATAATACAAGCCTCGGCAAAGAATTGGTTTGTGCAATATTTGCAATAACACATTCATAATTATTATTAAATAAATAATTTACAGGTTTTGCACCCATCGAATTTTATCAAGACTTTGGCCGGCGCGCCGACGCGTATCATAGCTCCTTAAAACATATCATACATCTTCGTCCGAATTTAGTTATTCGAAAATTTTCTTACGTTAGAAAGATTCACTTTAGAAATGGAAATGTAGCCTATGGTGTTGATTATGAGCGACATGGAAAACTGTTCTTTGCAAGGGCCACAAAAGAAGTTATTTTGGCCGCAGGAACCCTTTCAACACCCAAGATTCTGATGCTTTCTGGGATAGGGCCAAGGGCCCATTTGACAAGTCATGGGGTACAAAAGAAATGATCCAGGCCCTCAAATACCCGCTCAACCCAATTCTGGAACACTCAAAATAATTCAAATGTAAAATTTCAGATTCCAGTCTTGGCAGATCTTCCAGTAGGACAGAATTTACAGGACAAGTATGGAGCAGCAGTAGGGCCATTTCAAGTGGCTCCAGGATTCGGATTTGACACAAATCGAGATGTAAATGTGAGCGCGTTTTCCACCTGGGTGACCAACGGAAAAGGTTTCATCGGATCCGGTGGGACAGAAGCCACCTGGGTCATCAACAGTAAATACAACAAAGCTGCGGGGAACGAATACTATCCTGATATCCATACCTATGTTTTGGGTACTTCGCCTACGATGAATGGTCTCAGCGTATTTGCCCACTGTTTCAATTTCAATGCCGCTTCCATGCGATACCTCCAGAAATCGGTGGGGAACCAGGACGGATTTTTCCAATTGGTAACGATGAATCGTGCTTATGGGACTGGATATGTCAAGCTCAGGGATACAAACCCTCACAGTCCGCTGATAATAAACCCACGGTATCTCCAAGATCAACGTGATGTGAGAGCACTAGTTGAAGGTATGTAGAATTGTTGCCAATTATTAAAGGCCTTTAACAATACTTTTTTTTTAATTCCGAAATAGGAATTAAATTTTCCGTGAAGCTGGTCGAAGGAACTCGCGCGTTTATTGAAATTGGCGGGCGACTATTCCCTGTTCCGTTTCCTGGATGCGAAGCCTTTCCTTTCAAAAGTGACGCATACTATGAATGTCTTGCGCGACACTCAACTGTTACTGCCTACAAATACTGCGGCACGGCCCTCATGGGGAAAGACACAAATGATCCAAACGCGGTTGTCGACTCTAGATTTAGGTGAGTATTATAAATAAATCACAGCGCACAAAGAAACGATCTTTTATGAAATCTCCCGTTTTTCTTTCTAGAGTTCTTGGAATACGTGGATTACGTGTAATTGACGGTTCCCTATTTAAAATTGAAGATTTGAATACAAATGATGTTACAGTTCGGATGATAGCAGAAATTGGGAGTGAGGTGATTCAGAGACACTGGCAAATTTAATAACCCATTTTAACAAACAATACCTAATAATTTAAACATCTTGAGTTCCACTGATGACTTTGAAGTATTGTACGGTCATCTTTTTACTGTATCGTAACTTCCAATAGGTAAGGATTGGTTATTCAAATGCGAATCTTTCTTTTTTAATTTTGTTACTACTACTAGTAACGACACCAACGCTCAAATCTTAATTCGCCCGCAGTTGATCAATTAGTTGGCATTTCAATAAAGCATATTTTTATATTTTACCATTTTCTGCATTTGTTTTGAATGTTAATGTATTGAACATGATTTCGTTATAACTTATACAAACTATGGTTTGACCGTAAGTCAATATGTCATAAGTCAACAGTATGGATTCCGTCATATAATTGGGTTGAAAACAAGACTAGAACATGTAGATCAAGTAGGGCAATAAAATGCATTAATAGTTCTGAACTTAAGTAAAATATTAAAGTTCACAATTTTAACTTTGAAACTACATAATTTGTAATAATACATGCGCACTAGTATTGTGATATATTTAATATGTTATTTAATTAACTATATTAAGTTAATAAAATTCTTCAAGTAGCTCTAATTTGCCAGATTTGGTCTTTGATTGGCTGAATTTTTGTTACAATTTTAATTAATTTCAAAGGCCATTGAAATCCGCATACTTAACCCTTACAATGCACCATTACACCAAAGAACTCGCCGATCTTTATTAGCGTTTCATTAGTCGTTAATACAACAAACAACATACCACATTTTTCTTTTTATAAGATTACAGCGGCTGAGCTTTGCACATGCGCGAGTTAAAACACAATTAAGGGGGAGCTGGAAAGCTGGCGTAAATAATCTATTAGTTAGTCAAATTCATCGGTAACCAGTTCAATTTACCGATTTCAGTCTGCGTCTATTCCGTAGTTTTGGATGTGTAAATGCAAAAAGGACGACTGAGAAAGACCGCAACAAATTTTCAATTTAAAAAAAATAATAAATAAAGATTATAGTGGGTTTGAATGCAGTTAGCAGCATTTATAACAAAATTGCGCAATTTGTGCCTTGCAATTTCAACACTTTTAGAAATTGCTAACTTGAACGGCGTACTAAATGAAGCTCATTTGTAAATCGCTGTTTTCTGAATAGATACGTAGGTTTTGGTAACTTTTGGCAATGTATATGTACAGCCTCTAGAGACCATTCTCTTGTTCATCTTAATTCCGGATTATACTTATTTTATGCTAAATTCATATAATAGAAACCGGGCATCGTTAATTATAAAGAAAGTAGATTAGTAGTTTGGAAAATTTAATCTAAATTTAATCGGGATGCCGGATCAATTGAGCATTACGTTAAACTCAACGCCTCACTCGGTTACTACCAACCCGGTAAATAACCAAATCAAACTGAAAATTGTCTCAGAATTTCCGGAGCAATGCTGAAACTAGGAGTAAAAAAAATTGCAAAAATTAAATAAAAAAACTGCAACTTAATTGATACGGACTATAGGCAAAATATACGGCATATTTTTCATTATGTCGTAGGTCATCAAGTGGTCAACCTGGAAGTTTACCACTTGGGAAGCTAGGTACATAAACTACTTATTAAATTTCTAGACGAAAAATAGTAATGCCTAATAAGAACGGCCTCTATCATAGCAGACAGCCATGTACATCAATGTGTGAGTCGGCCCTGACTACCTATTTTTGACAAATTTCAAATTTTGTCCAGAAATATGGCTTCTTCTATTTTTGTAGTTTACCTAAAATTCTGAGGTTGAGCTCAAACGATCCGGGAGATGGTTGGCCATAATGCATAAAAGGTAGATCTCAAAAACTTTCGTTCCTTTGAACGCTATTAGATAAAATAACTGTAGAAACTGGGGGCAAAATGCCTTTTGATTTTGAAATTTTGAATGCCGGTTTTCATGGACTTAGGGTCATAAGTGGCTCTAAAGTTCCTTTATTTGTTATGCGTTCAGTGTCAGTTTTTGATCGAGGTATTTTGGTCACTTGTACGTGCTCCAGGAAAAATGCCTTAGAACATTTACTGGATCAATTTTTTCCATAAGATAACATTGGCACCATTTCACCATCGAAACGGGTCCTCCGAATTAAATTATCATTTGCTCTCAGCTTATTCAAAAAGCTTGTTTCTCATTTCAAATATGCATCTCCATATGGAAAATTCTTTAATAGTAACAGTAATTGCAATACATTGTAACTCGCAAATGCAGTGCAGGTCGGTCAGCCGCTGCCATTTGGTGAAAGTCGTTTAATGTGTTCCATATGCGACTTGAAAAACATTGGGTAATGTCCGTCTGTTCCTTGGTGTAATGTTGCATTGTCATAAGTATTCAAAAGCATACATCTGAGCATAATCAATCCAATTTTTTTTCGTTAAAAATATTGAATAGTGAAAAATATATTTGATCCTACTCTTTTGCTACAGAATTATTCACCTCGATGATATTTCCGATGTTTCAATTTCTTGAATTATAAATATAAGTTTTTACCAAATTACATACTTTTTTTTTGTTATACACTTTATAAATCATTCGAAGATATAAATGTGAATGATGTGGACCGAAACCTACACTCAACGTGCGAGAACTTTGGATAGAGTTACCTTGCGAAGGATACTTTCAACTAAAGAATACATACTTTTAGGAAAAAAAAACATTATAAGGGTTATATGTCCCTGTATTACCCAAAGAAGTCATTATTAAGTCATTTATTAATTAAAAGTCAGAATTAAAATAATTTAGTTTACCCAAAAAAATTTCTAAATGTAAATTCTAAATTTCACCTAACCTAATACACACTACATTTACTTCCGAAGAAAAGTAATTTATTAGGTTTTGGAAATGAAAGTTTTACAACCATCGAGAGCGTATATGAAATTAACCGCACGCTTCTAAAGATGTATGAATAAATTATTCGTTCGTAAACTGATTAATTTGTATATCTAACACTTGTGATCTTCAACCCACTCGTATTTTGCTGTGTAACCGTAACCGTCTTCTCGCCCCCATCAGGCTGAGGTGAAGGTTTAACACTAGAATCCATATAATTGGTGTTTGTACAGCTCGAACTATGACACATTTATATGGCTAATTAACTTGTATAAATGGAAGAACGAGATCATTAAGTCAAACATACCTGTGGTTGTTAGCAATTTTTTGTGGGAAATTTTTAGCTTCATCCATACATGACCCTTCATCTTTAGATTCGGAAACAGGAGGTAGAGACTTAACCACAGCTGTCCGCAATTTAGCGGTCTTCTTCGAACTATAAATGCGTTTCATTGACTTGGTTCTTGAAATTACGTCATGCTTCTTCTTATAGTGGCCATCCAATTTTGACCGAGTAGGTAATACCATTTTACAAATTTTACAAATAAGTTTTTTGAATCGCAGGCTATTTAAGCGTGGTCGTGTTCCTCCCGTCTGTATACCTTTTAGTTCGTTATCAATATATTCATTGTAAATGTGAGTGGAAGAGATGTAATGCCGATTCAAACTATGAGCCGAAAAAAGGGGAAGATCACAAATACAGCACTCAAAAGGCGTTTCTTGTGCTGCATTTGAGTAATTGTCTTTTACATCCTGCACTTCACTTCGAAATTCGTTTTCAATAAACTTTTCTTTGGTTGAGCATACTGTAGATCGAGCGGAAGAACTGGTATGTGGTGGCATCATTTCTTCTTCATTAAGTTGAATCGTGCCAGAGGATGCTAATCCTGAGGTTACTGATACAATTCTCGGGACAAGTAACTTATCCTGCGCAGAATCAGCTCCTTGTATATGCAATTGTAGATGCAACTGGAGATGTTGCACGGTATCGTAAGAGGCTGAACACTGATGACACTGGTAGTGACGTCGCTCGGTGTGAGTTCTCATCATGTGACGTTTTACATCAGCACTATTGTATGCCGTGAATGGGCAATGAATACATTTCCATTCCTTCTTCCTTTGTTTAATATTTAAACCACTCGCCGCTTTACTTCCTTCGTACATGTCAGTTGTGGGTTTGGATCCACATTCGTGGTATTTTGCAACATGGCGTTGAAGTGTCCCGTTTGTATAACAAGTAGCGCCACAATACCTGCAACGATGTTTGTTACCGTTTTTATTCTGATGGAGTCTCTTCATGTGATTTGCAACGGCACTACGAAAGGATTCATAAGGGCAATAATGACACTTATGCCATCCATTCCCATGGACCATACCCCTGTGATATCTCAATCTCAATAGACTAGGAAAGCCTCGTGCACATATGCTACAGGAGAACGATATGCCGTCCATGGGAATTTTTTGTGTATACTTCCCAACTGTATCGCGTGTTACAGTAGTGATTGCTATGTTTGTACGTGGAGTATTAGTTTGTTGAGATTCAGACAGATTAATACTATAATCTGCATGCGGAGTGGCAGTGGCATGGGACGTCTTCAAATGTATTACCCGCCCTCGCTTGGTATTAAATGAGGCAATGCAGAGATGACATTTTATAGGTTTTTCGCTGTTGTGGTGAACAGCATGTCGTCGCATTCCGTGTCGATGTTTGGTTTTAAAGTTACATCCAGTACTTGGACATTTAAGAAGTCGATTAGATGACGATTTGTTAATATATGAACCTCTGACGTCGTTAGAACCATCTTTTGCTGAAAATGTCGGAACTAATTTGAGCGGCGGTGATGCTGTCGACGCATGAGATCTTCCGCTATGGGACATCTCCACATGCCGACTAAGTAATCTCGATTGCTGAAATCTCTTCGAACATCCGGAATATTTGCAATTGTATGTGCGATCACTATAAATTCGACGATGATGCTTACGGAAACTTTGAACTCGTTTGACTTTGTGTAAGAGCTTTGAACCACAACCTGTAAGTTTGAGTCGAGTTAGGTTAACGAAACAGGGGAGAAGGTTATAATCTTGTAGTGATGGCTGATCCTTAAATTCCATTGCTTGCATAGCTACACTATTAGTTTCTGTCACAGTTTCAAATTCTTCAGCATTGTCTAAATGTTTATCCAATTCATGAACGCTCATGTGCTGAATCAAATGGTAGGCATAGTTGAAAGTTGCATCACATTCTCGACATTCAAATGGATTAGCATTAGTTTTCATCTCGTTTGAAGTCAAGCGACGTTGTTTAGGCTCTTCTGCAGGAATTCCATTATTTTCCTCTTCTTGTTCTTGTTTAATTGAGCATGTAACAGTGTTGCCAAAATTGAAAAGTACATCATCTTCAGTCTTATCTCTCGGTGACCTGCTTAACAAATTAAATTTATTCAACCTAATTCGAGCAGTGGTTACCGGTACCTACTTATTACAACTTCTTTAAATTGATCTAGTCATGTCAATTTAACCAGGTTAAATAGTGAACACTTACTCTGATGTACCTGAAGTCAATGACACGGAAATATCTGAGGATATATTAGGTAATTCTGGAATAGACGAATACGGTTTATTGATTTTGCTATATTCCATAGCATTATGTTGCCTTTCAGCTTTGATTTCTGCCAAATGGTTCTTCTTTTTATGAGCAATTAAGTCTTCTGCTTGAACGAACCTTGTATGGCAGTACTTGCATTGAAAAATTGTTGAAATCCTTCCCCTAGCCGTTGAAGTACCACCATTATCGAAATCTGCCATTTCTACAACCAACACCCTAAGCTGTTTTATCAATACGCCCAATTACAACCTGAACAAACTTATCAAAATCATATAGGGAAGGATGGAATGTAATATATCTAAATGCAAAATCTCAACAAAAATTGTGAAACAAACAAATATATTTGAATTGTTCTTGTGCAGTGTGTTACCCATTTCCAGTCTGAAGTGCAATGAACACGGTTAAACAATGTATTTAAGGTGGCTGACGTTAACTAAATGCACTTTAAAAAATATATTATGTTAAATATCAAATTAAAATGTTAAACAATCTAAATTTACATCCAAAAGGCAGGTTAAGTTTGAGTAGTCAAAGGTATGGTTTTGTAAATTACAATATTGCCGCCTTTTGCCGATCAAATTGGAGCTTTTATTTCATTCAACAGCTTTTCCAAGATTTCTATTTTCAGAACTTCATGAAAACAACGCAATTTTGGTAATTTGTAGTAAATATTAATTTTAATTAATTTGACTATGATAAGTGGTTAGTCGTATGACAGAGGGAAATTTTGCAAGCATTGGACTCTGAATAAGAATCTACGTACCAGTTAGCATTCAAGATCAAGTTAGAGGCAATTTCTTCTCCAAAGCATAGTGGGCTCACCTCACCATTGGAACAATTAGTGCAGTGAAATTTCAAGCCAGTCGTTATCCAGCGACATGTCCCTTCGCCAAACAGGTCGTTGCCGGCAAGCCAAAGCTCTTTGGCTACTCCTGGGCCCTATTTCACCACTTCGCAATTTTCACTTTTCATTCCTCAATTTTCAAAAAATGAAAAGTGAGGAGGAAGAACGTTTCTCCAAGTCAACCGACTTTTCAAAATTTGCATTCCACTTTTCAACTTATTTTTTGAGGAGTTGATGAAGATAAGCAAATTCTAGAAAATTAATCTTAACCTACTACTGATAGAATTCCAAGGGGGAATGTTTGCAGAATCAGTAGTACATTGTCGTTACATTAATCGAAAGTCATTATTGATCGATACTTGTCATCAATTAGGAAACGACATCATGGTGACCTAAATGGTTAGACTTTGAAGGAGATTTCCATCAATACGGAACAAAACTTACTCCGCTTCGTTTTGTCTAAGTCTAAATCGTTTCTTAAATTCGAAATCGTTTGCGATTTCAGGTTTTCAGTTTCATAAGTTGATTTTCGATCTGTATTGGTTCGGATTCCGAGCGACCAAATGATCGTCATCCTCGTCACTCGAATCTTCCAAAATGTCGTTTAAGTCTATAAAACTTTACAATTTACCTCTGGGTAACTAAATTTAAATCATCTACAGCTAAAACCTTAAATGTTCGATACTTTTCAAACTTTGAAGCCCTGAACAATTTCCAAAACCCAGTATACTTGCCCAAATATAAGTATACATTACTAATAATGCCTCCAACACTCCTATTTAGAAACCGGAAGTATTGGGAAATTGTGGGAAATGCTGGGAAATTGATTTCGGATTCCTCTGACCAATTTCCAAAACCCAGTATACTTGCCCAAATACAAGTATACATTACTAAGTATACCTCCAACACTCATATTCAGAAACCGGAAGAACTGGGAAATGGTAAGAAATGCTGGGAAATGCTGGGAAATTGATTTCGGATTCCTATGACCAAATTCCAAAAACTGATATACTCATGCCCAAACATAACTGAAAACAAATGGATTGCATGGTTAAGGGGACACTGAAATTTTTATCCAAAGGTAGTGCTTATTTAAATCCCAATTTACTTCCAGGTAGTCTTCCCACGGTAAACGCAAATGCAATTACGTCGTTTTACTTAAAGTCGATGCAAGTCGGGTTTTAAAATAAAATTAACCTAAACCAAAAAAAAATTGTTCACCTAACCATGCAATCCACGCAGTGAACAAAGCTCCCAATACTTCCAGCACCTCCAACTAAATCATCTGACCATTAATAGCTCCTACTTAATTTTAAATTTAATATTGACTAGAAAAAACTCGTCCCAGGAAACCAGACGGAGGTAAATTTGTTATTTTTATTATGTTTTTGTAATTTTTACTTATTTTTATTTTGCGGAAATTTTTTTTTTCTGATACAATACGTCAAAACTCCCAGGTACAAAAGCTAGACGATTTAGTAATTGTGAGTGTTTTAGTGCAATTTAGTTTTTGAATTTTCAATTCACACGAAACGCTCGTTACGCACGCACTGCTGTCATTGGCTGCTCAAAAAGTACGGTGATAACAAACAAGACCTTTAATAAATGTTACAATAAGCAGTCACAAACGAAAGGAAATTGAAATACAAACGCTTGGAAGTAATATAGTGGAATTATTATGTTTTTCTTTAAGTATTTTAACAGTTAATCCAACCCAAGCTTTTTAAATTCATTTCAATACTAACAAAGCATTATACCTTTTCTATAAAACAAGATTTTATTCTACTGTTTTCTACTAATAATACGTCTACAATAAAAGCAAATCCCAATATAATTGACGTCTTTCTTCAAATGTTGTATATGTAGTGTGTCTTTGAGTTAAAAAATTGACACAAATTGCTCTGCCAATATAGAAACTGCCTCATAGCTAATGGGAAGGAAGAAAGAACAAATGACAGCAACATCTCAATAGTATGACAAATCCTAATAAATACAAGATTTAGGTATTTAAATAAGTTAAAAAACAATTCAACAACTTTTTCACCACTGGAAGCTGTAAATTGTCTATTGACATTTGTGGCAAGTGAATTAAGTATCAATAAAGCTTGTAGCGCTGCAAGAGCGATGAATTAATTGACGACAAATCACGCAAATTGCTTGAGGCTCCACTGCACTTCCGTTGCACTCCGACGTCACGCAATGTACCGAATCATCCGTCCTGCCTCGTAGCTGAGATATTGCTGTGCGAAGTCCAACGTCTCTCCTAACATTTGAGTTTGGTTTTAGAAGTCGTCGTGAGAGGCGCAGAATTTTCCAACATCCCTCTTGTTAGTTGATTACTGCAAGCTTTACCTAACTTTACAAAGTTAAATTTTTGTATTTACCACGCTATTATTCTTTTGGGAAAGTTGTCATGTCTTTTTCCTTTAATTGTTCTCTTTGTTTTGAAAAAACGGCTAGGTTAATTTTACATCTTTTTTTTTTACAAAAGCATATCTGCATTTTATTCTGCGTCAGAAATATGCATCGTTTTAATTTGATTATTTTCTTTTCAATTTAAATCATTATTTTTTTTATTTAAAATGATATTGCGGAACGTGGAGAATAGGAGTGTTGCGCAGCAATGCTCCTTGCTAAATTTAAAAGTTAAATTTAAATTTAATATAGCTAAAACTACCGGTTAGATTGCAGTGAAAGGGGAAAACATTGAAATTGGTGTCAAAATGCAGCCATACAATCTACTTCTAGGCAAGCCTAAGCCAAGTAAAAGTTTAAGCCATGAAGATTAGAATGTTGGGAGGTAATTTGGCAGTAATTTCTTTATAATACAAAGCGTTACCCCTTCACTGCTATCCAACCAAACCTAAATCCAAACCAACCCAAAATCTAAATAAATCGTCATTGGAAAGTTGGACAAAGAAAACTTTTACTTCCGGTTGCTGAATATGAGTGTTGGAGGCATTATTAGTAATGTATACTTGTATTTGGGCAATTATCCAGGGTTTTGGAAATTGGTCAGAGGAATCCGAAATCAATTTCCCAGCATTTCCCACAATTTCCCAGTACTTCCGGTTTCTAAATATGAGTGTTGGAGCCATT
>VYYI01003113.1:0-12990 GCA_021029175.1 Bilobella aurantiaca
TCCTGATGACCTTAAACGTCTTGTATATTTTAAAATGGCCTATTGACTTCCAAAAACCAAGACTTCTATTTTATAGTCTAATCATCTTTCTAGTTCTACGTTTCCTGCACCCGCTACTGGTTGACCGCTTTACCACGGTTTATTCAAACTTTCTCTTGACCACGTGATCAGATTACCAGTCTGGGTTATATACTGTCCTTCCAAAAACCAATCCCTTTTCTAATTTTCCACTTCATTGCATATGAAGTCGTGAAATATTTACTATTAAGCTTTCTGGAGTAATTCAAATCTCAAGCGCTCGTTACCCATCAAAGTATTAAATCCCACGGTAATGTCCACATAAAAATGTTAACTATCGAAATTTCAACAACTTAGTAATATCCACTTCAAAAATCAACATCCTAATATTGTAAACATAAAAATGCCAACACCTTAATAGTGTGGACAAATAAAATGTCATTATTAAAAATACGGGCAACCTATAACAATCTATTAAAATTAAATCTCCAACAAAATTTCTAGCATTGAAAACCGTCTCAAAGACGTCCAAACTAATGTTTTCAGGGGTTTGAAACGTCTTAGGAAAATTAGTCTTTTGAACAATGGGATAAAGACGTTTGCAGCTTCTTTGGCGGGACTAGAATTGGAGGAATTGAAGCTATCAAAAATCAAACTCAGTCAAAGCTCATTTTCAGAGAACGTTTTTCAAGGCGTAGCGCGCATAGGGACTCTGTATTTGATTAAAAACCTTTTTAATAACCTAAATTTGACGCGACTCGAGACGACGCAATTCAAAGGCCTCTTGGACACTGGAACAAAATGTTATGTTGGGAGTACATGAAACGCATCAACGCAGGCTTGCTTTGCGCTGAAGTGGGAGGAGAATTTGTGTACGCAGCGAGGTTGGTTGGCTACGAGTGTGCAGATTCGCCCAAATTGACGATGAAAATATTCGAATACTGCAAATGTTTACCACGCAAATAATATTCAAACGCCACATGTACTGTGTGTACTAAAAATTATTGCTTCAAAATAAATTCAGACCAATTAACTCTGACAAATTGTGAAACAAATCCCGGCCTATTTTCAGAATTTTTTTGAATTCTTGTTCTGAAATTTTTAAAAAATATTGTCAAGAATAATTGCAAAAACAAAATTCTAACATTCAATATATTGGTAGAGGGATAAAGTCTAACGGTTGGAAATTTGAAACAAAAATGAAATTGGAAATTTCGCGGCTTCATCGAGAAAACCGATAGCGATATGAAAGCGATCGTGCCTGATTTTAAAAGTTTGGAAAATTAAATTAAGCAAATTCTAGAATTCCAAAAATTTTCAATCTTGTTCGAATAGTTTAAAAAATATATATGAAAATATAGGTGATATAGCTTCTTTGAGAAATATAAAAAATTCGTGAAAGTGCAATTGTTAAAAGCATTTCAAATTCTTTTTAAAATAAAATTCAAATGGAAACTTAAAAAAAAATGGTATAAAATTATGTGTTGAAAGCCACTTCTTTCAGGAGGCTGACGAGTATGGTATGAATTATAGGTATCATCACCGGTATGTACCGCTACTAACCGGTAATGTTAATTACCGTTACCAATTAAAGTTTATAAAGCAGAAAAGTAAAATTTCAACACGGGTAGCCCTGTCATAGGGTATTTGTATTTGAACTTATAACGTTGTTAGTAGCATGTGTTTACGCTTAAACACTAGTAGAATTTCAAAGTAAATCCTAATACTATTATTACTATTACTATTTTTGTGGAGGTAGGGCGGGGTGTCAAAAAGTACAAAATTTTCCAAAAAGTTATTAAAAATGTCTAATTCGGCAAGATTTGGCCAAAGTTCATTGCGACGGTGGTGGTGTTAAATACGCGGCGGTGAGGCGGTAACTACCGCCTGACAACAAAGTATCTTTTACAGTACCCATTTTTTTTAAATCGGAAATCGCCCATTTCAGTATTAGGTTGGCCACTACCAAAGGTCTCGTAGAATCCAGTAACAAAACGCGTTTGCAAAGGTGTTGTAATAGAAATTTTCTCATATTAAAAAATTTCCAAATTTTTTTTTGTGTAAATTTTTACAAATCTTTCAGAACGTTTGAAGTTTTTTTTTCACCAAAGCGTTTCTATCATTTTTTACGGACTTCCGAAAAATTATACAAAGGCTTGGATGAAATTTTTTTATTTCAAACGTTCTGAAACGTTGAGAAATCCAACCGAAATTTTGAATTCTGTACCGTTCATATGAGCGTTCGACTAGAAACGAGTATGGAAACTCGTATTGCAACATTAACAAGATTAGGGTAAACTTTCTTCTCAAACTGATTTTTAGTATTATTTTAGTAATGCGACTATACGCAAACTTTGAAAAATCAATTTATGAAGCCACTGCAAGATTGTGAGTTTCTTAAATATTACTCGTAAGTTACCCCTGATAAGAATTCACGTAAAGCAAGCCAAGCAGGCACGTACTAGTACAGGAAATAAATTTAACATTCTCCTGTCCACGGACGGGCATGTTTGGGACCAATTACTTTATATAGCCTGATTTTAATTATACCTAAGCTGAATCTTATACTTCAACGTTTTTTTGTCAATGGGTTTTGCAAACCATCCCTGTGGAGGGTAAAGTACAAAGGGGAAGACAATACTGACTTGAGCTCAGCAATTGTAGCAGGGACAGGGTGGACGGGGTCAGAGGAGTGTAAGGCTTGGACATTGACCTCTACTGTCCAGACCTTAAAAAAATGAAAGAATGGAGCAAAACGGGTACTTAAAGTCTCTTTGGCCCAAAGGCTGGGCTAATTGACCCTCAAAAGCCAAAACTATGCCCTCTAGGGTCTCAATTAATCATTATGGCCTCTAGGCCTAAATACCCAGGGCCCATAAGAGGCAAAAAATACTTAAAGCTTATGGCCGGAAAGGGAAGGGAGAGACTTATGGGAAGAACCACTCCTGGTTTTGCACCATTCCTTGTGCCTGTGCCCCTTCAGCGTGAAGGGACTTAAGGGTTAAGTGGGCACTTGACATAAAGTCAGCCTGCGGGATGGAGAAGGTTGGGTGCCACAGCGAGGCGAGTCCTGCTCCTTGGCCTGGAGCTCCGTTCTCCTTGGTTGTGAGGGGGCCTTCTAAAGAGGATGAGGCCTTTTCATTTAGTTTAATTTTACTTGCTAACACATAAGCTCCGTTTTAATTTCTTGAATTTGTTTAGTTTACAAGCCCCACCCAAATACGTGTGATAATAAGTAATCACTCTCAAGTCTAAAGAGATCATAAGATGGCCAGAATACTGAATAAGTAAAGTAAAAGTAGATCAATTTGACATTTCAGCTTAGCGGCTGGTCAATACGTAAGGGATTTAGTAGAGATGGTATAGGAAGGACTCAATAGCATAAACGTATACAAATGAGGGCAATATTTGGAATTACTTATTACGACTTTTGAGTAACCTTACCGGATCCATATCTTCTAATTGTGTAGCTTAATAGACGAAGATACGGTCATTTACAAAGTCAGAAGCCGGGCAATTCCCTAAGGACTAAACTCATAGCAAAGACTATTTGGCAGCGGACAGGTGATTTGAACCCACGTTTTCAGGCTCCTTAATGGAAGAGACAGAAGCTCTTACCATTAGACCAACTCGGACAAGTCCAGAATCCCTAATCATGACAAGAATGCGACCAACTTAGATTTTTAAAGTAGTAAAGCTAAAACAATCTTCACAATTACTCCATCTAATAAGTTAGCCATTGCTATTGTTCGACAAATATTGCTGGTTAGTTTATTGCAGTCCTCATCTAATATGTACAACATGATTATCAATGCTATTGTAAAGTAGAATATGTAGTGCTGCTGATTTGTTACAAGAGCAACAAAGTGTTCAATGCGATACTCGTCCTCGAAATAATTTATTAAGAGAATCAAATATTAAGAGATTTCAAAGCTTGTAAAAGCCTTGAAATGCTACTAGGTAAACTAAAGCAAGAAGTGATGAAAAAGAATATTGACAAGCTAATTCACAGCGAATATAACTATTTCATTGACAATTGTGCCCCGTGTAAAAAACATTATGTTAGAATTTACTGGATTTTTTGTAAGAGATTAGTACAATTCGAGAAAAATTGAATGACGCAATAATCGTCGCTCGTATTGAAGTTGTCTTCTTTAAAGCACTAATTTAAATCGATAATTGCTTTGCTATTTGTTACGCTAACAAAATTGAATCAAAATTTTGGCCCTAAGAGGTGTTACGGCTAAATTTACTGATTTTTTCTACAAGAAAGTAGAGTTGTGTTTACAGTTGCAATGTGTTTATCTAGGTTACTGCGTTAAAATTTCTAAAATATCCGGTCCAGTTTAGCTAGTGCAGCCTTCTGCTATCAAAAACGCTTTACACTGTCAAATATAAACACCATTTTTCACTGAGTACACCTCTTCTGAGTACACCAGCTTTTGAGCATCAACAACTCGGACAAATAAATTAGATAAACAAACAGAAATCACCGTGGCGTGGAATACATACATTTCTTCTTTCACGTTATTACTCATTTAGAAAGAACAATTGTCTTATTTTTTCTGTCCGTCTGCCCGTCCGACTTTGTTTAGCAATTACACTTCAAAACTGCAATTTCATTCCAAAGCTACAATTGCACTTCAAAACCAAAACCAGCTCCAATACATGCACCTTAGAGTAATTGGAAAGATCCTGAGATTAAATCTAAAATTTCCCAATTCACGTGAATTTCTCCATTACTTCATTGACCCCCAAAACTGAAAAAATTTGTGTTTTTTTTGTATTTTTTAGTATCTATATAAAGGTTATATTTCCTATACCTTGACTTAAGGTATATAGGTTGCCGGAGTTTACATGATAAACTAATATAAAATCTTTAAAATATAGTTTCTCCTGTCGTGGGATGGGGGTGGGTGGCTAGTAATTTATAAACATTATAGGAAGTCATTTGTAAAAATGTACGACAAAAATTATGTAACAAAAAGAATCGTTTGGTTTGATCCATTAGAGTGTCTCTAAGACCCCAGACTTAACTCAAATCTCTTTATATTACGGTTCTAATTTCAATTTCAAATCGCTTTACTTTTTGTGTCGCTCCGTATCATTACAATTAAGTATTGATCTTAGGTTAGGTTCCATTTGGGAGTTACTAGGCACTTGCATCAGGTTCATGTCCGGAACCCCTGTGTGTTGCGTGCGCAGCATTTTAGACTATTGCGGTCAGTTGCAATCTCATATTTTTCGTAAATAGAAATAATGTTAGCTTTGAGAAATTCAATTTTGATTAATTACACAATAAGCGAGAATTTTTTTCTTTTTCTTGCCAAATTAGTTGGACACTTTACAAAATAAATATATATCAGCATAAATTTTATTCCTGAACAGTTTGCAATTTGCAAAAAGTTTAAAATTTTGCTTCAAGCATTTAATACTTTAGAAATTGCTTCAGAGCATGTAGCCTGATGGCTCAGAAATGAGTCCTGTGACCACTACGTGCTGAGCGATTTTCACATTTTCGGAAAATTCATCTGCTATGTCCGCAACTATTAGCACTTTTGTGAAGGTTTTGTATTTTACAGTATTCTGCATCTAGAAATTAGAACGAAATACTATAATTTGACACAACTATAATGTCATTTTGAGTCGGTGTTGCTTACTTCATAACTTTTCCAAACGCTTTCAGAAAAGAATTTGAGAATTTCAGCTATGCTGGCATCGTGTTCATCCTTAATTGAGTCTATAGATGGTTTAAAAACTAAAACCTCTATAGGGGCTGTATCGGGGTTCTACTGCTCGAATATTGGACAGGGCCTTGCCGTATACAGTCAAGTCTATTATTTTTACATCAGCAGTAGTTCCTCCTATTTTTATTGACAGTATGAAATGGACTCCAACATTGAATTTGTGCTTGAAGCCTCCGTGCATGGAAGTCTTATATCCACAAAACACCATATAATCCTTACCGTGATCCACAAACTGTAAAGATAATTATATATGGACGTAGAATTATGCTTACACGCACTCGAGTCGTTCAGTGCACAATAACAAAAAAGCTTTTAAAATTTAAAATTGCACTTAAAGCATAAATGCGTTCTGTTATCAAATTGTTCAAAAAACCCAATGCGCTTACGTACGGCACGATGTATCTTGCTAGGAAAACTCTTTCAATTGAATGGTGAAGAACTTTTAAAATTGTCAGATGACAAACGGAAGTTTCATTTTCAATTTCTTCCCAGTGATAATTTTAAATAAGTTTTAATTGCTCATTAATTACACGAATATACTGCCGCTCTCACATACACAGCAAGCAAGTGAAATCATGTTGTACCTAGTTGAGCGACGTAACAACGATGAAAGCATATTAAGTGTATCTTACCTTTTGAATAAATATATCATCAAAGTAACCTACTACTCTAATACCGCAAAGTGCGGCAAGTTGCTGGCTGCCATGTTGGTGAAATATGGCCATTGCGGAGCTTGCAAGAATAAGAGAAACTGAGACGATGGTTAGAGCGTTCATGGTATGAAAGAAAAGTTTTAAAGGATTTCTGATAATTGTGTTAAGATTATTCTGCCATTTTATACTTCTTTTTTGTGTGTAGCGCTCTCATAATTAAGCTCTGTCATAAGTTTTTAAGTTTTACTATGTTTTTGTAACTAAACCTAGTGTGTAGTTAAAGAATGTACCTTTTAGGTATTTTTTTGATAACAAATAGCCTAGTATGTTACTGCATGTTCGTTGTTTGTTGTTAAGGTTAACATAGAAGTATTAAAAATGCTATCAATTGCTGTTCTTGTTCCCGTAAGCACTAGAACCAGATTATTAGATATCATATTATGGATTTATTCTTTTGCTATATTTGTCCATCTGGTCTGCTGGTCTGAGAATGATTTAGGCTAAATTGGGTTAATAGTTGGCTTTTAGCAAGATTAACGCTTCAAATTACATCGTACATTTCAATTTGTCTCAATACAATAGATTAATTGTTGTCCAGATTCTTTGGCAATGCAAAGCCTAATGCCTAGTATTTACTATATTAAAAAAGTTTAAAAGTACGTTTTCGTATTGCAATTTGCAAATTTTAATAATTTCTTAAGCAGTCAGTGCCAAGTTTCGTCGGAGTAGTTTTGCCTTGTTTTCACATTTGATAAACTGTTCTGCAGGAAAACCATTAAATGAAAATTTAATAACAATGCTCAATCAACTGTTTTTATTTGCACTTATTTGAAGAAACGTTTTTGGCGCAGAATACAACAAACGAATTTACCAAATAAGAATTCGGGCAAGGTAACCTACATAATGCAACATAACTCGAAGTAAACGAATTTCATAGCAGTACCTACGTGGTCGAGAAAAATAATTATTAATTCAGAATTTACCGGATTTTATTGAGTTAGAAAAAAGAAGAGCGCAGTAGAATTGGTTGTCGTCAATCGCATTGGTGTCGTATTTTAGAGCTCCAACTAGGCAAATATTGAAAAAAATTGTACTGAAATTGGCTCTAAATTTTACGCCAAAAAAAAGTGGAAAACCGTGAGTGTCTGGAATTGGTAACATCTTTGAACAAGTTTCTGTTAAATTTACGAAAAGTATTTTTTGGTTGTTTTTTTTTTGTAAAAGTTGATCACGGCATTTATTTGTGAAAGCCCCTTATCATCTAGTTTAAATTTACTTGCTAAAAAAATAAGCTCAGTTCTAAAAATGTTGAATTTGAATATTTTGTAAGCCCCGTCCGAATACGTTTGTTAATAAGTATTCACTCTCAAGTCTAAAAAGATCATAAGGTGGTCAGAATACTTAATACGTAAAGTAAAAATAAAACTATATCACATTTCCGCTTAGCGGCTGGTCAATATGTAAGAGATTTAGTAGAAATGATATAGGAAGGACTCAATAGCGGGACACACTATCACGCGTAATGGCGTAACGCCTTGGCGTAATGACGTAATAGCGTAACGCGAAGGCGTAATGGCGTAATTGGCTTAGAAATGAATTAAAATCATTAAAAACTGTATAAAACTATATAAAATTGTGAGTAAATGTTTAATTTAATATTGTTGTGTAAATAAAAAATTGTTGAAACAAAAAAAAATCTTAGTTTATTCATGAAAATGATGTAAAATTTAGGCGTAAAGATCTAAAATGGCCGCTTAGACCTAAAAGGACTTTGCCTTATGATTTGAAGGCCCATAAAAGTTAGGCGTAACCACCAAAAACTGAGGCGTAATAGGCTAAAAGTGAGGCGTAACGGGAGAAATCCAAATTTAAAAAAAAATGCTCTAAAACTTAGCTATAAAGGCCTAAAATGGCGGCCTAGCCCTTAAAGAACTTGGCCTTATGAATAGAAGGCCCTTAAAAGTTAGGCGTAACCACCAAAAACTGAGGCGTAACAGGCTAAAAGTGAGGCGTAACGAGAAAAATCCAAATTTTTTAAGAAAAAGGCCCTAAAATTGAGCTATAAAAGCCTAGAATGGCCGCCTAGACCTAAAAAGACTTTGCCTTATGATTTGAAGGCCCATAAAAGTTAGGCGTAACCACCAAAAACTGAGGCGAAGTTCAAAAGTTGAAACAATGCATTCTAAACAGGATGTGCAAACATGAAACGGATTATATTGCTTTTGGACCAATATGACAAGTTACGTTTCAAAAAGCAACGTTAGGTGATCTATTAGAGTGTCTCTAAAAACCCAGACTTAACTCAAATCTTTATATATTACGGTACTAAATTCAATTTCAAATCGTTTTATTTGTCATGTCCCTCCTTATCATTACAATTAAGTATTGATCTTAGGTTTGGTTCCATTTGGGAGTTACTTGGCACTTGCATCAGGTTAATGTCCTGAACCACTGTGTGTTGCGTGGGCAGCATTTTAGACTATTGCGATCAGTTGCAACCTCATATTTGCGTAAATTGAAATAATGTTAGCTTTGAGTCAAATTTTGATTAATTACACAATTATAGGTGGATTTGTTTTTTCTTGTCAAATTAGTTGGAGATTTTACAAAATAAAATATATATCAGTATAAATTTTATTTCTATTACCATTAGACCAACTCGGCCAAGTTCAGAATTTCTAATCAGGACTAGAATGCAAACAAATCGTAACTTAGATTTCCAAAATAGTAAAACTATAACCATCTTCACAATTACTCCAACTAATAAGGTAGCCATTGCTATTGTTCAACAAATATTGCTGGTCAGCTTATTGTAGTCCTCAACTAATATGTACAACATGATCATCAATGCTAATGTAAAGTAGAATATGTAGCGTTGCTGACTTGTTACAAGAGCAACAAAGTTTTCAATGCAATAACAATGTACTAATTTTTTTTGGCTTTTAAGTACCCTTAGGAGAATTTGAAGTGTAATACACGTCCTTGAAATTATTCATGACATTAAATATTAAGAAATTTCAAAGCTTGTAAAAGCCTCAAAATGCTAATAGGTAAAGTAAAGCAAGAAGTGATAAAAAGGATATTGAGAAGATAATTTACAGCGAAGTTAACTGTTTCATTGAAAAATGTGCCTCGTGTAAAACAACATTATTTCAGAATTTACTGGATTTCTTGTAGGAGAAAAATACAATTCGAGAAAAATCTATTGACGCAATATTTCGCTCGCGATGAAGTTGTGCGCTTTAAAGCACTAATGAAACTAAATAATTGATTTGCTATTTTTTACGCTAATTAAATCAAATTAAAACAAAATTAAATCAAAATTTTGGCCCTGAGTTACAGCAAATTTGACCAACGTTTTTATACAATGCAAAATTAAGAAACTAGGAAGCCTTGTGTTGTCATCTTTATGATACTGGAAGGATGCACATTACTGTGTGCCTGAAGGACAGTTTAATTTCAAAATATGCCATAGACTAGGGAAACATTAATGTAGAGCAAACCGTCAAGCCAAGGTCTCAACGCCTCATATACTTCCAAAAATTGAGGCGGTGAGGCGCTGGCTTGACATACCGGTAGTGGTGCATCAACACAGCGATTTTTTTTACCTAGTAATGATTGTCAAGACAGCGCCTCGCCATTTATTGTTTCACAAAAACTGAGACGTTGAGGCGCTGGCTTGACACACCTGTGGTAATGTGTCAAGGCAGCAACCCGGCTGCCATTTTGTGATTAAAATAAGGTTTTAATTATAAAGGCAAAGGAAGGGTAATCTGTTTAGGTGTTTCAAAATTGTTAATATAACAATGAAAAAATAATTTTTATCCTAACATGTCTTTTAGGAAGGCATCAGTAATTAATATGAATAAGCCATTTGGTGAGTGAGTCGTGGTCAGGCACCACAGCGCATGCGCCAGAAAAAAGGCAAGCGGAAAGGAGAGATGTGAGGAGGGGGATTTGACACTTTCAAATTTTTACAGTCGCATTTATCACTTCCTTGCCTTCAAAAATCCATGATCTTTTACTTTTTGTAAATCAATGGATTAATTGAACTAATCTACAAATTATCTAACTTAACAAATTTAAAAGAGAGTTAGTGAGGTTATGGTAAGGGGTGTCTTTTACGATACGACGATACTGACCAAAAATATAGAATCTGAAAATTTTAATTAAATATTTTGTTCCTTCGCTGAAGCAATAACATTTAAATAGCTCAAAAATATGATTCTATTTAGTTAATTGTGTATACTTAATAAAACGAACTTGCAATATTTTCGATTTAATGGTAAGAGATCAAACACAAGACCATTGAAATTGAAAATTCGGACAAATGCAGGTGGCTATGCTCACTTAAGGGGTTACATGCAATATTCTCTAAAAAAAAATCTCTGCAAAATAATCTCTGCAAAAAAATCTCTAAAATAAGAAACTCTGCAAAATAATCTCTGCATGCTAAAAACCTCTAAATAAAAGTCTCTGCTTGAAAATAATCTCGACAATTCAAAACTGCGTGAAATAAATAAATAAATTTTTCAATGTAATAGCAATACAGCAAATATTTATTTTACTATTTCAATTCCTTATTGCGACACAATTTAACTTAAAAAAAATTCAGAAAGATGATCGCAAACATTTGAAACTACTCTAAATCTATACAAATTAAAAAAAAACATACTGTAAAACAAAAGTGCTATCCAAAACAAATACTACAGTCAATGCATAGTAAAAAGTTCAAACATAAAATGCAATGTTTTAAGCAATACCATAAAGATATTCAGATACAGTGCGCTGGTCATAATGCTCGACAACACTTAGCAATCGAGCATTAAGCTGACGGTACTTCTTTCGGCGTGGATTGGATGGGGTCCCAGCTTCGATTTGGTTGATACTCATCTCTACCGCGCTCTGCTCCTCCTGGATTTTTTCAATGAATTTCCAAAGTGTTGGATGGGCCCATTCTTTTGTTAAAGCGACAGTGCCATCCCTCGACCGCATTGTTGGTCCTTGATTTTCTACCAGCTGTAGTTTGGTGGCAGTTCCAAAGTGAATTCTCAAACAATGGGTTGTGTCGAACGCCACGTTTGCGATAACCTAGCCAGGTTACTTGATAATATGGGATGAGTGGCTGCAACAATTGCTCGTTTTCTTCAAAAAATGGAGTATCCATCAAAGTTTTCGAAAGTGGACCTTACTGCTGGTGTCGGCACGAACGCAATGGGTAGTAGTCGGCGCAAATAAAGGGCAAAATCCGGGTCGCTGTTGTACTTTGCCAAGATATTCGGACACTGCTGAATACGCTTCAATATACATTGGGTGTGGTGAAAGTAGCACCCTCAAAGTTCCGTCCTGGAAAAAATGGACTTGAATGAATTCAATATTCCAAATTCGAAGTCAGTGAGGACGGAAGTTGGCCGGAATCTAACATGAGCCTCCTGACCCCAACGATCCATAGCAGAGAAAAAACGAGTGTACGTATCTTCCTCCTTGTTTGGAAGTAAGCCGTAGACCAATGGAATAGTCCGTTCTGCTTTGACGCCATGTACCGAAAGTATTTGTGTGAAAAGAGGTGGTGAGCTGAGCGTTTTCAAATTTGCAGCGGTTGAGAACAAAAGAATCCTATTAGCTCCTGGTCCAGAATCGAGAAGAAGAAATTGCTCGTTCTCCGGGGTTCTGGTGTACTTGTCAGGAATTACCAAGTCAGCCGAAGAGCTTGGGTTTGCTGGGGCACACGCGTCAACAAGACAAGTGCGTTGAATGGTGTGAGTCAACCCTAATGTGGATGGAAAGATACCAGCCACGGCTTTCGGCATATTGAGCGTTGATTCTGCAACAATTTGAGCTGGCATCTCGGTCGTATTTCTTGCAGACTCCTTCAAGCTGTTAAGCCGTCGGCGTTTCTCCAATTGAGCAGCAACCGCAGTGTGGTTATATGAGCCGCTCGCTGACTTGAATTTGCCCTCCACAGTGATGCATTTCGCAGAGCAGCCGTTTGTGGTTTCAGAACATTTCCAATAGGTGGTCTCGTTTCGGCCCATGTTCTTCTCAAACGAAAATCCGTCAATCAAAAGAAGTGGTTTGCCCTTCTGGCTCTTGATAAACTCCAACGACATCTATATAAAGTTACAATAGAATAAATTAATTACATGGATATATGTCTCATAATGGCTCCTAGAACAAAGGATGGGTTACTGTACCTTGCAATTTGGTGATCAGAGTCCAGGAATGGTGTCCAGAGAGCGGAGTGCAGAGATCGCAGTGCAGAGGAGAGGCGGAGTCCAGAAAAGAGCGGAATCCAGAGAAGAGCGGAGTGCAGAGGAGAGGCGGAGTCCAGAAAAGAGCGGAATCCAGAGAAGAGCGGAGTCCGGAGGCGAACGGAGTCCAGAGAAGAGCGGAGTCCAAAGGAGAGCGGAGTCCAGAGGAGAGCGGAGTCCAGAGAAGAGCGGAGTCCAGAGGCGAGCGGAGTCCAGAGGAAAGCGGAGTCCAGAGAAGAGCGGAGTCCAGAGGAAAGCGGAGTCCATAGAAGAGCGGAGTCCAGAGGCGAACGGAGTCCAGAGGCAAGCGGAGTCCAGAGG
>VYYI01003114.1:0-12985 GCA_021029175.1 Bilobella aurantiaca
GCTAGTCATCTCGGAAAGTCCTATCGTAATTTCCAAAGACTTCTCACCTTCAAATACCTTACCTTGAAACACGCGCACTACTTGGAAATTTCTGTCGATGGGTACTATAATGCGATAACCATTGGCAGTTACTTCTTCTAAGGTTTCCATTCTAGAGATCGGTGCCGGTGCTGTTACACCCGAAGTTACAACTCCGCGATACGAATTAGTGAGTACTAAACCACCTATCAAAATTATACTCCACAGTATACGTACCTTATGTTTCTTAAATACTAGTCGAGTAAGGCTCAAGTCTTGTTCGAGGAACAGTTTAATGGCGAGGGCTATAGATCTACCAACGCTGGATAACTTTTTAGCACCATTTGTAGTAAATAGTACAAGATATATGGCACCCAGAAAAGTGTTGGTGCTTGCTATCCAAACTTCCCAAGCAAATGGTTCGGAAAAGACAGAAATGCTCAACTTACGATAAATTCCGTCGCAAGTTAGAAATGCGTTGAATACTTCTTTTGTATAGAATCTGTAGGCATCAGGCGTTTTATAAATTGGGCGGATGTAAATTCCATGTATCGGCATATCAGAAAATGCAGTATTCGAGATACGGACAGGACAAGCAAATACGCACTTGACATTTGTAGTATGTCTTCTTATAGGAGACTTAAATAGGTATGACGCATTCGAAGTAAACAGTCCATCCATTACATCAGCAATAATAATTTGGGGAAGTAAATTCAGCTGATCTCTGTAAGAGAGTCTTCTGCCTGACAATAAGAGCTGTGATGGACGTGACATAGCAGTATGTCTATGCTGTTCCCATTTAATTGGACATGCAGACATGATCATTGACAGATGGAGTTTGTCGAGTAGGGTTCTAAAAATGTGGACATTTACAAGCATAAAACTTAAGCAAATTGAGGTCGTCATAGTACAGTAGGATAATAATTCTAATAATAAAATTCACCTTTTGGTTTGATATGCCGTTTAAAACTAAAGTAAGTCAGTAATAATGACCATAATTTTTCAGTAAAAAATGTAATAAAAAAATTCAAAATTCTCTTGTCCTATTTTTAACAAAATACATTTTAGTTTTGCGTCTACCACAAAATATTGTATGAGAAACTTGAAGAAAAGTTAAACACACCTACTGCTTACGGTAAGTCAACCAAGGTCTACAATAGGCAAAATTGTATTAGCACATACAACTTTAAAATTAAATAAACTAACCAACTTAAATTTTTATGACAAAATTTACCAAAACTGCTTACCTTAAATTTACAATTTCAGACAAATCCAGCTGAATTCCAACAAATGAGCAACAAGGATCCACTAAGTCAAGAAACAATTCAGCAGTTGTTGATCCCAAAACAACGTGATAAGTGGAAACTTTGTCAAAAACAGCATATTGCGGAAGGCCATTGCTAATTGCCTTCATGGCAATTTTCTGACCTTGCTCTCCGTCATAAATTGAAACAACGTAAGTGTATCTGCCATAGCAAAATGATGAGTATGTTTCACAATTTAACAACCAGAGAAAAGTTCGCTGAAGTTCTTTCATTGCTGAGTTGGGCTCTGGAGGATACAAAATTATAATAAATATACAATTTGTTTTGATATAGATAAAATTAGACCCAATCTTGGAAACAGCTTCATTTGTCTCTGCGTAACGCACAGTTACATGCTTCTGTAACATAGTGTGGTGAAAACTAGGACTAAGCTCAGTTACAAAGGTGTAGCATTCTATGGGCATTGCATCTTCTAATTGGTTGACATATTCTTCATGATTCAAACTTTGTGATAATCCAACTGCGTTTAATATACTGCTGAGAACTACAACACTAGTAATGGCGATAATTTTGGCTGAGAAAAAAGTATATATTTTTAATTGAAGTATAGTCAGAAGATTTGAAAAGAACGAAAAACTTAATTGCATTTTTTTAGGTTTCACAAGAAGGAATGTTGATGTGAACTTGTGACTACATAGCCAAATTTATACAAAAACGGTATCTGATATTAAAAGCAATGCTCTTGTGGGCTTCTGTAACCCACAATTCTTCTACATGCTATTTTAGTTTTCAAATTTGAAATTGGATCCCATTGCTAAATTGCAATGTCAGAGAGTTGGCGTTTCAGCAAAATTTTCAAATTGATAGTCCCAAAGTACTTAATATTGCTTGTTATGCTGGTGAAAAAGCTAAGGCATCAATTATTGCTAAACAAAAACATATTTGCGTGTGTATCAATTCTAAACTTTAGTAGTAGGATGGAAGGAAACTTTATAGTCTATTTTGCCCACTAATTGCCCATTCAAAAACAAAATTGGAATCTTGTGCGTCAACATATTTATTGCTCCTAAATTATAATACATGTTTTAAATATTTCAAATATTACAGCAAAATATGTAATCCCAGTACCACATGCTACAAATATTGTTACATTCTATAATCGTAGGCAATTAATTACTCAATACTCAAACTCTCCTATTATTAATCAATGCAACTAGAAACCAGTCTATGTCTGCTTTTGTAAAATCATATTTCTATCGCGTAAGTTGAATTTTGCATATTTTACTGTAATTAAATGTATTCAAATAAGCCAGTTTTACGAAAGATACTGTCAGAGAATTTGAATTAAAAACAGCAAATTTTATAGAAAGACCTTTAAAATTTTATGACGATATTATCATTGATTCTGCTGTCTCATAATAGACTTTGATTAGTACAAGTATAAAGTACAAAAAATGACTTTAATGAATTTTAATTTTAATGCTTATTATATTTAGTTTTTATTTTATTTTAATTTTATTAGTTTATTAGACTCTTCTGCTCTTTGGTTAGAAATTCTCATTTCCATACTAATAATTTTCTCGTAGAAATTTTTTTGCTTTGTTCAAAATTTGGTTTCGAAATGTGATAATTTTGCCTTAAAGTTTGTACAAATGAAGTAGCATCCAGAATGTTCGCGGGAGTGTGACAACGCAGAACGTGTCACAACTGCTAATTTCCATAAAGTCGCAGAAGAGTCGCTTTGACATAATCTCCTAATTTACTTTTTGAGATTTGATGAGTTATAAAATTTTTGGATAGGAGTCAACTACCCTTTGTAAGGCACACTGCATCTGGAAGTGATGATCTCATGCATCGTTCATTGCTACACAGGAACTGCACTCAATCCCACTAAATTTATGTTACAAAAATCAGTGTGGGCGGTGCAAATATGGGCATATGGCGTCATCCACTTAAAGTGATCTTGCAAGAGATTTTTAAACTTATTTTCAACGGGATCTCGATTCTTCTCTCTCTGAGTGGGATTCTTTCCTTATAAAAAGTGGCTTCTGCCAAGAATTCTGTCTTTAGTAACAAACTACTTTGGAGAGAGGATTACCGAAGACTACTAGTATTCACAATTCAAAAAGTTTCTCTGAAATTATTTCAAATTTAAAAAAGTCGCAACAATGGATCATCAACAGCGCGAAGTTTCCGAAGAGCGCAGCAGCGTTGTCACGAAGACAACAAAATCTGTTCGCGTAGTTCAGCACAGCAGCGAAAGTGTGGAGAGCTCTCATGGAGAGGTGTATAGCAACGAAGGGTCACCTGTGACCTCTCGAAAGGAAATTCGTTCGCTTACGCAGATGCAAAAAATATTCAACAACAGTGGCGAATTTCTATTTAACCCGCTATTGGCCCTGGGAGAGAGATTTAGTGGAAAGGAAACGGATTTTGAGGATGTTTCATCTCAAGCATGTTCATTGGTCAAACAAGACACATTTGAAGTAAGTAAAAAGCTAATTACATTGAGCATAATTTTCAAAAAATTAACTCTTTTTTTTCATAAAAGTACAAATTTGAATAATTAAAGAAGTAAAATTTACAAGATTTTAAACTTTTTCAACATTTTTTTTATTCTGGGTTTACCAGCAACATCTTTTCCATATAAAATACACATTAAAAACGTATTAGTTTGAAAATTGAAGCCAAACGTATCAAACAATTTTTTCGGACTGTTTATATTTGCTTCTTTTAAAAATGCTTATATGGTTTTACCCAAACTTCATTAGTTCCTATGTAGAGGATATATTGTATATATATATATAAATATATTCTCTAAGATAAAACGATTCTAATTTAATAAGCGTTAACATGCTCCAACCTTGTAATTAACATCCTTATATTAATGATTTTAGATGCAATTGGATGTTACGGAATATTCACCTGAGAACATCCAAGTCAAAGTACTTGATGACGTTGTGGTTATTACTGGAAAACAAGAAATTAAAATCAACGAAAACAATTTCAAATCTCGCTCTTTTAGCAAGAAATTCAGTATTCCTCCAGATGTAGTACCAGAAACGATCAAATGCTGTCTCAGCAAAGATGGAAAGCTCAAAATTTCTGCTCCACGGACCAATCAAAGAAGCACAAACGTGACGCAAAGGGACAACTCCCAAAGTAGCGTAACTTCCACAACTACTAATACATCCGACACTTCTCGAACGCAAAGCTCTAATGCGATTACTCCAAGAAATGTCAACACCACATGCGTAGGACAGGAACTCGGAACCTTCAATGACGGAAAAACATTTACGGTAATTTGGAAAATCGATATACAGAGGTTTTAAAAGCATTAGACTTAGCCAATATGAAGTAAAATGCTTTTTGTTTTTTTTTTTCTACTAGTAATTCTATTAACTTTCTTTTACAAAAATCTCCTAATTGAATTATTGTAAAATGCATTGAGCAGAACTTAAATAAGTTGTAATTTCCAGGTTTTTTTTAATTTCTAACGTTATTTTTTTAAATTTCTAATGTTTTTTTTAATTGAAGGTTCGCGTTGACGTAAAGCTTTTCAAAGCAGAAGAACTAAATATTTCCATCACATCGTCTATGGTAAAAGTCGAAGGAAAGCACGAGTCTGAATTTGCAAGCAGATCATTTTACAAGGAGTTTACTCTTGTCACGGGCGTAGAAACCACAAAAATGCAATGCACATTGAGTACTGACGGTATTCTCACAATTACTGCACCTATTAACCCGTCACTGGCTTCTGGTCAAGAAGTTACAGAAGTGCGACAAGAAAAGCGTATCACTGAAACACAACAGGTGCATACGACAGGTAGAGGCCAGACCCCACCGGTAGAGCCGAATCGCCAAAATGTGTCGCAGGAAGTTACGAAGCAAGCTCAACAAGTTACGCAGCAAAAGCAGGTCACTCAGCAACAACAGGAAGTTAGGCAACAGACTCAGGAAGTGAGGCAAGAAAAGCGGGAGGTAACGCAGGAGGAGGTAGTTCAACAAAGGCAGGTGACGCAGCAGGAAGTCGTTCAGCAACAAGAGGTGACGCAGCAGCAACAAAATCTAACGCAGCAACGACAAGAAATTACGCATGAGGTGCGAAAACATGAAGAACCACTGCATGATAACAGAAAGCCTGAACCACAAACAGCACCTCAAGCTAAGCCTGCTGCTGAGCAGCACCGACCAAGTCCTCCAAAAACCGTACAGCCGCAACAGAGTCCTGCGCAAAAACAACCTACCGCTGTACCGAACGAGCCTGAAACTGAGCGCAGCGTTGTTCCTGTTCAAACGCTTGCTAACCCTGAACCTTGCCCTACATCTGCGTCTCCATCCGACGGCCCAAATGCTATCAATCAAGAAAACGACGGAAAAACGCTTAAGGTAATGCAGGTTCCAATAATATTGTAATATCAGAAATGTAGACACACGTAAAACCTTTTGCATTTACGGCGTTGTAATTTCTAGCAAGCCATTATGTAAACAAATTTTATTTAATTATTAATTTAATATATTTTTTCAAGGTGTTCTACAATATGTTTAATATTCGATGAATTTGTATTTTTTCTATTTTCAAAAAAATTCAATTCTTGCTAGTAGATTTCTGATGTGCGCAAACTGTATGATTTATCATGAAGTATGTTTATGCCGAAATTTGGATTACTTGATTTAATATGAAAGTGCTGTATAGCTTGATGGCTGTGAATGGCTGTGAAAAATGACCGATTTTTTTTCCAGCGGCAACAATGAGATACGAATTCTAACTTTTCAATATGAACCTTTAATGAAAAACAAACAGTAAAGCTAAAGCACAGAAAACCAATTTAGAATCAAGCGCATTTTAGCATAGTTGTAGTAATGTCAGATCAAAGATTTAAGTGATCTTGAAACAGTAATCGATAAAATTTCGAAATTTTGCGACCAATAATCGTTTTCGTAATGCAGGTGAGGGTTAATGTATCAGAATACAGGCGTGAAGAAATCACAATCAAGATTGTGAAACGTATCATAATCGTCGAAGGGAATCATGAGGATGATCAAGGGAGTCGGTCCTTTTTGAAGAAAATTCCGCTTCCTGTTGGAGCGGAGCCAAGTGACGTGACAAGTGGCCTAGCGCCAAATGGTGTCCTTCTCCTAAACGCTCCTCTTAAACCAGACACAAATGCCCCAATTTCTCCTAACACCAAGGAAACGTCACCAAAACCCAACGTTACCACTGATAGAAACGTTACAAAAACGGAAACTCAACAGCAAGAAACTAGGAAGGAGGAAACTACTGAAGATGAATTTGAAATTGTGCCCAATGCAGAGCCTCAAACTGAGCCAACTTCGCCAGATGCTGACGAAGAGGGTTCGCCCAAGGAAATTAGTCACGCTATAACAGAGGACGAATTCCAAGTAAGTGCAAACTATTCTTAAAATAAACACAAATGAGCCAAAACTATCAAATATGTAAACTTGGCGGAGAATTCTTATATGTCTCGTAAAGAATACCAAAATTCAAAGGTTCTAGATTTAAGTTAATTTGAAGTTAACATTTCTTATTTTAACTTTTATTCGATTTTTTAAAGAAGCTTTTTTATAATAACTTTTTATTTTGTTTTGAAAAGTCCACGCAACTCAGCTCGTGTTCCTATTTAAGAAAATACAGCAAAAGAGAAAACCATGAATAATTGTCTAATTTTTTTTTCGAAATTCGCAATTTGTAAGTTTTATTCTTTGTAATGCAAATCACATGCACTACATGCATTTCCCGAGTTTAAATATTTGTTTCATGCTTTGAGTCTAAATTATGCTTTTTATCATATCCCCGTTTTATTGCCAATTTACACTTAATTTTTTCTCCAATTAAACACATACTACTTTGTAAAAGCAGAGAAGAATTTTTATTTTTATTTTTACTAAATAAATTATTGCTGACTTTGGAATTTGAGCCATACAATCAAATCAAGAGTGAACTTTGAGCTGATGCTTGATACCAATACATTCTATATAACGAATTAGATGTCATTACAATGTTAGAAATTATAACTATAGTTTTAAAATTTGCAGTATGTTTTGGACGTCTCAAAATACACGCGGAAAGAGATCATAGTAAAAGTTTCCAAGACGACGATTCGCATTGAAGGAAAGCAAAAGAAGGAATTTTCGAGCCGTTCCTTCTTCAAGGAATGTCCTATCCCTGACAACGTTGAGCCCACTAATGTTCGAAGCACCTTTACGCCTCAGGGGCACCTAAACATTACTGCTCCAGTTGGAAATGGTCCGCAACCGGCCGGACCCGCACCTCGTGCGCCCACAAGTGATACTGATTTTTCTATTGTCGAAGTAACGGAAACGGATAATTCCGTTACACCTGTCCAACAACCTAGCTCCGTTGAGGAACCGCACAGACCCAATGTCGTAAATGATGGCCAAACTTTTAAGGTAATATAACCAAATTTGAACAATTACCAAAACCTAAATTATTTTGAGTTATAAAAATTGAATTTAAATTGTAACCGCTATAAAAAAAAAACAAAGTAAACCTGAAAATATGGACAAGATGAATAACCAAATGCTTTCCCACTGCCTATAGTCGTAAACTTTAGTCGTTAATTCTCCCATCTACTTCTTTTGACTATTTCTTTCAAAAATATTTTGAACTTTATGTAAAAAACACAAATCCTAGCATTACATCCTATCACTGTAGATACTTGCTCCTATTTTTGAAAGTATACTTTGGTATTCCAACTTTATTTCAAAAATTTGATAAAACTTTAGTTCTTAAAATATTTATTTTTTATTTTTAGGTCACAATTAACGTTAAGGAATACCGACGTGAGGAAATCAGGATTCGTGTAACGCGCACAGTGATTCGAATTGAGGGTCGAAAAGAATCGGAATACATTACTGGTCGAAAGGTAGGACAACATGAGTCTCAGTTCACCAAGGAGGTTCCAATTCCTGAGGGCGTTGACCCCAAGTCAATTACAAGCACAGTGAGCAATGACGGTGTCCTTACAATCACCGCAAAGGTCACAAAGGTCACAACTACTCAACAGCAAACATCAGTTACGCAACAGAAGAATGTTACAGAACAGATAAAGCAAGAAAATTTAAACACAGTGTGCCAGAAGGAAATTAAACAAACTGCTCAGACACAGAATCAGCAAAATACAACTTCACAAAAAACTACCACGTCTCAAAAAACCACCATGTTAAAAACGACACTTGACTTGAACGCAGCGAAGGAAACGATTGACGGAGCTGTACGAGATATTGATCGTAACGAGAAAACTTTTACGGTTAGCTTACTTACATATTTTAAATTTTTTACCATTACGGATATACGGATTTTTTTTCAATGCTTAAAATATTATTCTGTCAATAACTTTTGTCGCATTTATTTAAAAAAATTTTGGAAAACTCTTGAATGTTTTGAGTTGAGTAAAGTTTCAAAATATAGGATGATAAACATTTTGTAATTTCTGGTATGTTATATAACAGATATATATTATATGTTATATAATGTTATTTTAGATGGTGTATGATGTTTCTGGATACAACGCAGAGGACCTTACTATTCGAATTACCAAGTACGTTGTGACTGTGGAAGGAAAGCAGAGCACAGAATTCTCTAGTCGATCTTTTGTAAAGAAATTTTCGATTCCGCAAGGCGTCAATCCAACAGATTTCCAGCCATCTTTGACAGCTGAAGGAATTCTCACATTTTCTGCTCCAATTGATCACTCAAAGTAGTTCTAAAAACATGAATTTTGCATGTTCTGAAACCAAAAATTGTACTATGTGGTTCTAATTGTGAATAAACTCTAATATACTTAAATATATAAAGTATATGATATATAAAAAATTTTTGTAAATGTACTTCTACAATCAAATAGGATCTTATGAATTGGAGACCTAGTTTTTTTGCTTGATCATTTTGTTTGGAAACTTGTAACTTCTCAAAAGTGAGCTAAAAATTATCCGTAGAAATATTTTTAAGGCAAATCGAAAAAGCAATTGAACGATAAGCAAATTACAAAAAAAACGACCGAATTTTGAACTTATATTTTTCCTTATACAAAAACGTTAAATATAGTTAAAGTATTAATACCGCTATTATTTATTTTTTGCGTTTTCTAATCATTTGGGCGACAGCCGGGAGTTTTGCGCCAGAATACTACCGGATACGGCCAGAACAAATGTAGGACCATTCGATAAAATCGTAAATTAGTACATTAAAATGCACAATTAAAAAACGTCACTGAAATTCATTGGAAAAATGCAATTTAGCTTGCATATCATACCATGCAGGTCAAGTCACCATTTGGTGCCTTTCAGGGGTTTAACTACCGCTGATTTTGCTAAAAAGTCAAATTCAGCTTGAAGAGATAATTTTAATAAGTGTACCTATTTATCCTGGCATCTATGAATAAACACCGATTTGAATGAAAAGTCATTCTCCCCATTGTTTATCTTTCGTACCGTAATAAAAAATTGGTTCTGAGTAATCAATTTCCTTCGTTTAATTTTGAACAGATTTTTATAATTAAAATTATAATTAATGTTTGTATTACCGTAATAAATTTAAATTAAAAATTATCACCCTATTTTTTTACAGTAGTTTTTTAGTTAAGTTGTTTGACGGCCTATTTACTTCCATAATTCTTCGCAAGGCATTCCAAGATTCACAAAATGTCAATTGTGGTTAATCCACATGTTGTGATTTGATTGTTGCAAAATTTAAGAAAAAAAGTTAAAAAATTTTTAGAGTGAGCAGGCTTAAAGCAATGCCTTAAACACCTGTAGTCCAATATTATATAATTTTTTTTTGCAAATCGAAATAGTGTGGACACTAGTGAAATAATTAATATGTTGGACATTTTAATTAAAAAAGGTATATGAGTGTTATTTGACATTCCCGCAAAGCGGAAGTTCAACATGAAAGGAGAGGTTAGGGATATGGTAGGGATATGGACTCATTAGCATAGATATTCTCATCTATGCAAAATGAGGGCAGTCTTATAAATTCTGACAAAAACTTTTGGAAAACATATCCCGAAATTTCCATATCTTCTGTCTGAGTATGTCTAATCCCGGAGATACGGACATACACAAGATCAGAGGCAACGCAATTTCCTCGAACGGGAAGACCAACAGCAAAGAATTTTTTGTGGCTGATCGGGGGATTTGAACCTCTGTTCTCACGCTGGCTAGTAGAGAAGGATAGACACCCTACACCACTAGACAAACACAGCGAACCTCATTTTAAGTATAGATTAAGTAAATGCATTTTTGTAGTTGCGTATTCATTAAGGTTGTCATGATAACACTGCAAGTAAGATAACTAGATTATGTTTATAATGGATTATTTGGTGACAAGTTAACCTCTTCAAATTGTCAACAACATTAAAGGGTTCCAAATATTAAAGCAGTTAAAAAATTTTGATTAACCCAAACTTGCGTATGAAAATTTAATTTGTTGGATCATGTAAAAATAAATATATTTCATCTCCACCAGATGTCTCGGCATTTGAATTTATGCTGAAATCCAGCAGGGTATTTGGTATAAATTCTTTGCACTGTATCCCAAGAAACTACGGTAAACAAACAAAACAACAAAGGTTTTCCTATATTGCAATGCGTTACTAATTTATGATTTCCGCACTGTCATTCAAAGTGCCAGCAATAAACTATATTTTAAAGTAACTAAAATCAAATTAAAAATTATGTGGATCACAAATCTTGTTATACTTGATACTAGATTTGGAACTAAAATTAGATTCTCTTAAAATTAAGCATCTTTAAACAATAAACGCGTTATCACTTCTGAAAAATTAAACATAGGCTGCATATAATGATATTACAAGAGCTATAAAAGCGTAGTATTTCTATTAGAATGTAATTAAAATCCAACGTGCTTATGAATTTGTTGAACTTCATTTCACTATCATTTGCTTTACATATATTGTAAAGCAAATAATCCTTCACTTTTTTATACTGGTGTACAAGCTATAGTTTAGGTTGAAAAAATTATCTTATCCTCAGCCAAAATGGTGGATACTGAAATTAAAATATGAATCCCTCAATTCTATAATACGGTGATAGTATTTAAATTTTCCAACTATGGTAACTCCAAGTATACAGTAACATTTAAATTGCATTTGGTATTGACTCACAAAATTTTTGCACTAATCTGCCTGGTTATACTACAAAAATAGGAGTACCATACACAAACAAAATATTGGTACAAAGATATTTAATTAATTTGCTTATTTCTAGGTAATCGCAAAACCTATGAAGCAACCCAAGATGTTTCACTGAAGTTGCAACTATTGATTTACAACCAAATTTAGTATAACGTAATGTAGCAACACTCAAGCTCTATTTTTTCATGGCAAAGTATTTGAGTTGGCTTTAATTTTCAAAATTGAGAGTAAATTAAGTTAGTTAAATTAATAAATATTCAACAGCTAAAACATTGTAGGGAATTTATTTATTCTGCTTTGAACCCCCAAATCACAATAGTAACCGGGACTCCTTCAACCAAGTATCCAGCAGCTTGCGCAACAACGCTTAGTTTTGTTGTAATGTTGAGCCGCTGAAACTGAAATTTCAAAAAATGTATCACATTCAGTCGGTAAAAACTTGTGACTAAATTTAAAATTTTGAAATCTTGTTTTTACCACCGGATTGATAAGAATATGGTCGATAGTCTTGACATAAGCTCCATCTTCGACTTCTCCCAGCGCATATTTCTCACGCGGAGAAACTCGCATTAGAAGTGCTTTGGCTCCGGTGTACCATGTCGATTTGACTACAGTAGTTGAATTCGAAATAGTAACGGCAATTACCAAATCAAATTCTTGCAGCAGAGTTTGAGGCAAATGGTCTTCTCCAATGACTGTATTCTTGAACTGCAACAATTTATTATGAGCGGTTAAATTTTCACATTTTGCATTTTAATAACATTTCGAGCTTTACCCAATTCGCAATATTATCCTCCAATTCCTCAACGCTAACATTTTCCATATGCTCAATTTTGTGTATTAACTTGGCAAGGTCTTGTAAGTAACAGACGGACACATTTGGGAAATAAGCTACTATAATAATGGTCAAGGCTATCACACTGTTCATAGTTCTGTTGTACTAAAATTGAGTAAAAATGATTTTTTTTAAATTTTATTCAGTATTATATACCAAGTGCTGTGTAAAACGTCAGAATTGTCACCCCATTTGATCAAGGTTGCAGACGCTGCCATGGTAACAATTGGTTCCAAACTTTAGTCCAGAAATGTTGTCTAGTTGCAACATGTTACAAATGTCCATGTACACATGGACAATATACACAAAAATCATACTACCACTTGTGTCACTTCTATTATACAGGCAAAACTAGACATGCTTTTACAGCAATGCCATAAAATTCTATTATAACTGTGGTTCAATGCTTCAAATTTTCACAAGAGAAGGGAATTTTAGATGTCAGAATAGTTTTTCAAAATCTGATTTATATTTGCAGTAGGAATGTTTCGACTGTAAATTACTGCTGCAAAATCAACACAGAATTTTAAGCTATCATATATATCTATTATACTACCGAGCTCAAAATCTTGTCGAGTAGCATAATACTGTAGTTCTAACTACGTGGTGTTTTTTACTCGTGGAGAAGCGACGAAAGAGGCAGCTTAATATTGAACTTTGGAAAGAAC
>VYYI01003115.1:0-12984 GCA_021029175.1 Bilobella aurantiaca
CAACGCAAATAAAAAAAAAAAAAAAAAAAAAACTTTAGACCCACTCGGACAGGATTTGCATATTTAATCAAATGACATGGAGAAAGTTACCGAAACTTTCTCCTACAACTCTCAGTGACAGAATCAGGAAGTAGCTAGTGTCAAATCCAAGGTGATCAGGATCCACTTCAAATTCAATTTGCACTCGACGCTTTTACAAATTGCTTTGGGTGATGATAAATTTTTTTCATGTCACGGGGGGTAACATCTCTCATCAATCAATGCCACTTTCAGTTGGATCCAATAGCATCTTATGAACTCAACTGAAAACTCAATGCTGCCGAGCTCTACTTAGGAAGCACAGAGTAGTAGATTGTTGGCTTTAAACGCTGATGAAATCCGCAATTGACGAAAAATAAGTGTGGGATATAATTTGTGTGCTTTTTGGCTTGTCGTCGTCACCTAGCCCGACTCTCTTCATCTTCAAAAAATGTCGCATTGGCGAAAGAATCTCTGACAGCTAGAGCCAACGCGTTTTGGCGAAAAGAATTTGTAAGGGAGCCTCTTTCGTCTGGCGAAAATAAACGAAACGCTGAGATTTAAGTGGCTAACCGTGCAAAAATAATTCAATGTTTCCAGTCACTTTTGCGCGAAAAATAAACGGAAAAAGTCGGAAATAAACGCCTTCACAAGAACATAGCTTAACGTTTTGGAAGCAAGAAGCAGTAAATTATTGATTTCATGCTTCGCTGCTTTTAAAAGAAATAAAAACAGAAAGAAAAATCCGTTTCTTCTAAATAAGTTCACAATTTTGTTCATGGCTGCAATCAGTTCAAGCAGTGAAAGTAAGTGAAAACTTTTTCTTGACTAGATAACCAAGGCTTGAAAACGGAGGGTTACTCTAATTTCAAAGACAAACAAATAAAGTTCCGAGAAAGCACCAACCTTGTAGCCATTTTGTCGCCAGCTTTCCGTTTCCGTTAACTGCAAATAAGCAGTCTGTAATTATAAGAGGGCATTGTCCAGAAAAACCTAAAAGATTATGAAATATTTTTATTGGTCTTTTCTGTATTAAGTTCTTGTCTGGAAACTTAATTTATTCCCCGGGGATCAGACGAAATCTGAGCATTCTGTACAATTTGATCCCATACGGTGGTTTATGGGTCGTTTAATTGTGGCAAAGAAGCTCAAATTGTCAAATTATTTCATTTTCTAAGTGCCTGGATCAAATCTTTTTGGGCAATATCTGTCTCTCATAAAACACCGAATTGTAATAAAATGTTTCACAGAGGCTCGTTTTCTTAATTCCCTGTGGCGTGATTCTGCTTGCAGTTACTGCGAACCTAAAAAAAATATAGTGTGTCTTCGCCTGTTTTTTTTATAAAAACTTATAAATTTTGAAGTCTAAAAAATTTTCCAAACCAAAAATATTATTATGAAGTACCGACAGATACTATTCGTGAAATTTGATGCTTAGTTTCCAGCAGTATCCAGTGGTGAAAGAAAGGCACAAATTATGTGTTTGAGAGTCGACTTTTAGGAGAAAGTACTTTTAGACGTAATTGATTAGTCTCTAGAGATTGCTCAGTTACCTTTTATGGCGAAAGGATACGATGAAAAGACAGGAATATGCAAATATCTTGGAATATATGTCCGAAGAGAAGAGGAAAATGTACTAGAATAAAAATTTAATTTAAATTTCTAGAAACCTGTGCTTGCACTTCGAATGCGGTTTTCAAGTACAATGGCAAGGTGGAATATTTTACAAAAATGGACCTGCGGAGCTTTCTCAGAATTTATTTGACTATCAAATTGTACGAGCCTCTTTTGTAGTACTTTCCTTTTAGCACATATTCTGTAGCAGTTTTTTTCTGGGAGTCGCTTTTATGCCGCTGAGCAGCGTTCTTGTCTGAATGGGAGACATTTAGATTTAAGTTCCAAGTTGCCGTTTCCCCTTGTCACCAAGATTTCTTTGCAGATATTTAGCGGAAGTTCGCAAAAGATAAATGGCACGACCTACAAACAGAATCCCACAACCCCAAAAAAGATCATTCCAATTTTTCTTTTGCAGTGCTGCTCTTGCAGAGGCAGTAAAGACTTCCGACTTCTTCTAAAAGGAACTTTGATCCATTTATCTCTGACAGAGTCGTTCGGGGGCATCACAGGAGCGGCGCATTTTGCCTTCACCTATCATTCCATGCCCAATGGAAGTATCAAGTGATTATGAGCCCACGGAAATGGAAACGATCTTCATCACTTTCACTTACTTTCTCTTTTTATCCTCCCGTGCTTCTCCCTTCCGATTCACAAACTTACGACTTCCGCACATCGTTTCCTTCCTCCATGCGTCACGCCCATAAACAGAGTGATACGTAAGAACTGGCAGAATGCTCACCATTTTCTTGAAGGCTGGGAAACTGAATTCCGAATTTGGATTATTGAACATAGGGTTGGAGGAAGGGTATGAATTTGGCATGAATGCCAAAAGAAGTTGGAGAAAGTGTTAAAAGGGGCCATTAAGAGTAATAGGAGTGGTGTAAGTGGGATGTGGATGTGAGGGCTTTAGGAGGGGACTTAATGAGGGAGGAAGCCCGAATCCACTTCAAAACGTTCTTACCTGACAAGGCGAAGCCTTTCCAATTCACTTTCTTCAACGGTGCAGAAAAGTTGCCAAGAAAGTGGGATTACTTTCATAATTGCCATTTCAGAGCTCTATCTCAAGTGATGGAAGGAATAACGAATTTCTTGGCCAAAGTTTCGGTCATTCACCTCTCCAAAACTTTCTTCAGAATTTTCACACGGTGGGAGAATTATTTTGATTAGTCCATTATTGGACAATAAGTATCATTTTGCAAGAGAAAGTTTACTTTCGGAAAAGTTGGAAACAGTCGCTTGGTATTAGTATAAGTGATAATTTGAAGGAACAACTTTTGTTTAAAAGTGTAATAATTCTGTACAACCTAGAAAATATGTGTCTTTGAAATTGCAATTTATAACACAGTTATTTGGGGAAAAGTGTATTTTTTTTTCTATCGATTGCGTAAAATATTTAGGAATTTGTTGATTCAAGACACCATTACCTGCATGAAGGACTCTGCAGCGCTTATAGAACTCAAATCATATTTGCACAGGCACTTTTATGGAAATCGTTTTATTTTACCACTCAAAAATGGGTACACATTTTCCGTTGTAAGCTTTGAAGCTTCCTGGAGCGCAGCCCTGGACGGGAGCTCCAACGGCTTGTGAGGAAGCGTGAGGAATCGTGCAGCGAGGCAGTACAAATCCGGAAACAAATTTCACGACTCCTCCCTTGGAATTACACGGTGCATTTAAAGGGACGCAAGTCCCCTCATAAAGTACATATGTCTCCAGCAGATTTCTCGGTGCCTTTGTCAGGCACGGGTTGGCTTCGCACATTGGCTGCCGCGTATTTCGGTTGAAACTGAGCCACTGCCCAGCCCTGCAGTAGCCCTGCATTGAAAATTAAATTGTGTTGCTACCAATACATGTATGATTTTATATTGTTCTATCATAGTATTACCTGCCGAAACATAAAGTAGCACTGATTTGAAGCTGCATGGTAGATGAGCGTTCTAGCTTCATGCGCATAAGCACAGTCACATGTGCCAAGGCGATCGCTGTCGGCGACAGAATAGAAAATCATGTTTTTGCCGCACGGGCCCTTCGAACCAACTTCGTGGCATTGTCGTCGATTTTCATCGTAGCGAAGAAGGTCGTTTCCCGAAGGGCAGCGCGTACTTCTGAAAACACGAAAAAATGACCTAATTGACAATAAATTTGGTTTTTAACGAGAAAATTTAAAATATTTTTTTAATAATTTACCTTAAACTTTCTCCTACAGCGCGTTTCAGTTCAAAACTGACCGAACTTGTTATTATTGTGGCACTTATTAACACTAACGCTCCTAACGGGAACAATGAATTTGACTTCATTATTCTCTTAAATTCTAAAGTGTCTAGCCTTTCCGAAGTAAGAAAGAATTCTTAGTGGAGTGAAATAGTGGTTATAAGTGACGTAATTTCCGCTGAATACCGTTAATTTAATCTCGTTGCACGGAAACGGGATGTTCCACTTTGAATGCAAATTAAAGCTTGACAGGACCACATTCGGTGTCCAAAGTGGTTAAACCACAAGCCCCGAATACGAAAATTCTAATTAAAACGCCTTATAATTCTTGTTTTGGTGTGTTTTCGTTTTCCAAATCCTTAGTCAGTCTAAATTTTTGAAAATTATTTTAATTTCAGGTACACAATGCTACTGCTTACTTTATCATCAACCTCAGCCTCTGTGACCTCATGTTTTGTTGCTTCAACTTGCCATTGGCTGTCTCCATTTTCTGGAATCGGAGCTGGATCCACGGACCCACGCTCTGTACACTTTTCCCGTTCTTTCGCTACGGCCTCATGGCTGTATCCATTTTCACGGTTTTGGCAATAACAATTAACCGATACATCATGATTGGACATCCACGAATTTACCCAAGGTTGGTTTACATTTTACAAATCGAAATATTGAACTAAAATTCAATAAGTCTTATCATCAAAAAGTATTTGTCAAACTTAAACGTACAATAATTAAAACTTACATTTACATTGTAGACTTTGATTTGTCATTTGTCAATGACCCCCCTCCCCCCATTAAAGCACGCTTCCGACTTTGTTTAAGATGAAATAATTGACATGTAAAATGTACTATCAAATCAGGAAGTCATTGAGTTCAAAATTGTCTTGGAATTGGAAAAAGGTCAACACTAATTAAGCATTTTCCGCAAAATAGGCTAGAAGCCATTTTTTAAACATTGTTACCGTAAATAGTGGAATTGATTGTTAGAAGGCGTACGCAGCAAAACGGCAAATTTCGAATCCCTATTAGATCACAAATTTTGAGTACATCCTTTCCGTTTGTGCTTATTCGAGCAAAATTTGACAACATGTTTTGTTTCTTGTGCAATTTATTTTTGAATGATTTCCAATAAGTTAATTTGGTTTTGATTTTGGAGAGAGGAACTTGGCTTCGCTTTTTGTCAGCGTTTTATGAAGAGAAAGCAGAGCCAAGGGAAAGTTATCGTAAAGAATTTGGACACTTTCTCTATTCTTTGAAATACGCTCCTCAAACAGCTCAAATTGGATTTTCTTTCCTCTTCTCCTTACTCTAGAAACAAAATGCACTTTGAATTTCATACAGAACCAAAATATGCAACACTCCACTTTCTAAATTTTTAGAAAGCATTTTTGCTCTTCGACAATTCAAATATAACCAGAACTTATGGCCTTCATTTTATACAAACAAATCTGATTTACACTTTATCTTCTGCCCAAAACGTCATCAAATCGGGATTTCATAGATTTCCCAAAAGATTTCAACATCAACTGAAATCGAATAGCTATTTTTTCTCCACAAAAACTAGTTAAAGTGTCACTTTCAATATGGTAAGCAAGAATGAAAAGTGAAAGTCACGCGTCGGGCTGATGGTAGGTAGGTGAAAGCAAAAAAAAAATGATTCGAATTTCACAACATTTACACAATCAGATTTGACGGAAATCTTGGATGTAATTTTAAATTACTTCAAAAAAAAATCTTCGGAATTTAAAGTGGAATAATTATGTTAATGCATTTATCAATTCATCATTCATCATTTATCATTCAATTTTGTTTTAGAATGTATGACGGATGCTACATCGGGCTCATGATTGGCTTCATTTGGATCGGAGCCTTTGCTGCCATTATTCCCACCCTCTTCCAAGTGTATGGAAAATTCGACTTAGACAGAACAATTGCGAGCTGTTCCATTGTGAAAGATGGGCGTGGTCGAAATCCGAAGACATTCCTATTTCTTGTCGCTTTTGTCATGCCCTGCTTAGCCATCATCTTATGCTACGCCAGAATCTTCTTCATTGTTCATCAAGCAACGCTCAATTCGCGTCCTGACGCTTCCTCTACCAAGTCACAGCGCGTCATTGCTGCCAACGAGATCAGTGACCCGAATTCTTCGGAAAATGGTTCTCAAAACACTAAAATTTGTTTTAACAAAAATAAATTGTAACTTTCATTTGACTTTCTCCAGCCACGCTCCCCTTGAAATCTGAAGGAAGGAGACCGTCCGCCGCCGCGGGTACACAGCGTGGAAGAATGACAACGAAGGATCGAAAGCTCCTGTGGATGATCCTCGTGATTTTCGGAACGTTCCTCCTCTGTCACCTTCCAATTACCGTTCTCAAGATGGCGAAGACTGAGAGCAGTGGCTGGAACACAATTGCCTTGATTCTGATCTACTCCACTACCTGCATCAACCCCATTATTTACGTCGTCATGAGTCAAGAGTATCGACAGGCCTACAAAGGCCTCATTTTCTGCAGAACGGATTGGGCCATCAATAGTCGAAGTAACAATTCCAATAAGCCGGAAAAATTGTAGATAATTTGCAAAAGTGCAACTAATTAAAACTAACAATGCTACAAGTTCCTGTGAAGGATTCAGCTTCCTAATTGCTAGTAATACTTGTGGTGCTGCTAAAATGTACTGTGATAAACTAACTTTCAAGTGCAAGAGTGCAATTTTGTTAAAATCGTGTCGTGCAAAATGTTTCCCCTTGTTTCACTTTTTTGTTTTAAAAGTTAATTTTAAAATACTTGTCAATTTTCTAGGTCAATATCATTCGGCTACTTATCATCAAACGGAACATTCGAGTCAAAAGAGTCATAAAAGTGTGCCCACCACGGACGGTAGTAGTGCGTAATTTTTTTTAACGAGAGTCCACAATAGGGTTCTAATTTTAAGACATTTTTAAAAGAATGAAGGTTTAGGCTGAAATGAAGTATGACATTCAATTTCTATGAAAATTCTACCAAATTGTTATTGTCACTAAACTGCTAGGAAGTACTGAATATTTATGTAAACTGAATAAAAGGTTAGACAAAATAAATACGGTTGATTTAGGCCGAATTCAAGGACTTCCAAGAGGGTTATCCAGACAAAATGTTCTGATTTCATTGTTTAGAAAATTACTTTTTTCAAAATTGAAAATTCAAAGAATATGTATCAAAAAATTGAATAGAACACAAGCGCCAGCGTTTTAGTCGTCTGGGACATGAAGTCCGGCCTTCTTCATGTACAGTCGCCAATCAAACTTTTGCTCATCCTCGTTGTAGCCAAAACGCATCATGTCATCAAATTCATCCGTGGAGAATGGCTCACCGTCCTTCATCATGATGTCCTTCATTCCGGCAAGGTCAAAGTACCCCAGTTTCTCAGTGTCCAGAACCTGGAAGGCTGTCACAATTTGGCTATCAGTGGGCCCTTGATACCTGAAGTTGAAAATATGACTTTCAAAATTCTATTTTTTGGATTCTAATTTTTAGATAAAAATTCCACATTTTCGAAACACACATATTTCCGTGCTGAAGTATTTTGACAGCATATGGAGCAAATCTTTCGTATTTTACGATGCCCTGCGTGGAAGGGTCCTCTACGACTTGAATGATCTCGTGAACTTCAGCTTCAGTCGGATATAGGCCTTTAAGTTAAACAAAAACAATTTAAAATGTTTTTTTTTAAGTTTGGAAGATCAATAGTTTTTTTTAACCTAATGAACGGATGAGGCAACCAATTTCCCGAACATCAACAACGTTTTGATTCTGATCGAATAGATGAAAGGCATCCGAGACTTGGGCCAAGAGCTGTGAAATGCGAGCGTCTTTGGAATTGAGGATTTCCTCAAACTCCTTCTCAACCTCTTCTGGAGGCTTCATATTGATTGGTCCAGAGGGCTTGACACCGGTTGCCAGCGGCGCTTTCTTCCTCTTTGTAGCCATGATTTCAACAGTTAATTAAGTATCGCAAATTGTTTGATTAACTTCGGTCTCGAGTAGAAACTTCGGAAGTTGGATCGATCAAAATCAAATCGAATGCAACACTGCGCAGCGCAACCGCTATAAATCAAACGTATGGAATCCTTCATTTTCATCTCCATGGTTTCCGGGTTAAACAACCCGTTTTTTATTTCTAAATAAGCTAAACAAGCCATGCCTTGACGAGAGTATTGCAGGGACAAAATAAACAGTGTTATTATTAATTAAGGCCTCTCAATACCGTTAACCATAAGTAGCTCCACTTCCTTGCATTACATTATATCGTTATATTGTGAATAAGTATTTTGTATTTTAAATTAATCATTTGAAATATTCCCAGATTAAGTATTCCTAGTCCTAAGTTTTATTAGTAGAATTTGGTTGTTTGTGCAGTATCGGTGGAGGTATTTTTCAGTTATACAGGTCCGTCACTACAGTCACAACGCTTCCTACAAAACTTAATGAGCATCAACGATTAATACTTTTCACACAACCAAGCGCAAGCGCTACAGATGGAAATCATTTCATTTATACTGGCGATGTGATGCAAGACATCGCTTTTTTCTTTACTATCGCACAAATACTTGAATTGGTTATGCAGGAGCAGGACTAGCCAAACATTAATGCTATTAGATCGAGAGACTCCCGAAATCGTCAACGGCATCATCATTTTTGGCATGCTTTGTTTGAAAATCAGCGATAATTAATTATGTAAAACGATTTTTTTGTGCTACAAAATTTCTACAAGAAAAATACGACTTTTATTATGAAGTAATTACTATCCCTCAATCATCTCAAGAGGCAATTCATTGAGTGACCAAAAATAATTGCCAAGATTGGCGGGCTGCAAATAATTTGAAAGGAGAACAAGAATCAATTGTTTAGCAAATAAATTTTGGTACCGCTTGCTCCCGCTAAATTAATTAATTAGACTAGGTAATTAATTACGAACGCATACTTAAACGTAAGTTCTAATTAACAAAATTAATTATTATGACAGTATCCAGTTTGACTTTTGACTGAGCTTATGAAACAATTTAGGTGGGCCAACCAACAAACAACCCAAGATGACCTTCAGCTGGAATTTGACTCAACCGAAATTCTTCCAAAAGTTTGCTGATACTGGAAGGTCACCAACAGAATTAAACACAAAAGCAAGGGACACAGAGAATCTGATAGACATTTGCGATGGTGTATACTATTACTGGAGATCCTGGACAAAGACCATCATTAAAGCACATTCCTCGGATATCTGGGATGCGGATGACATTGACCCACCCTACGAGCAATGGTTGCTCTCCAGTCCACTTCCTTTTCATGCGACCAACCTCTCTGTCTGTCGGGTTCCCAAGGAAGTATGCCTACTGTGGGGTCCCTTGGGAGCAGCCGTGGTTACTTTCCATTCAACGAGGAAGAATGAACACATTGCCACTTGTGAGATCATCGGAGCCATGAGCTACATAATGAATCCTCGACTCAATATTCTCAGCGCCAAATGGCACCCGTCTACAACACAAAGTGTGGTAATCATACTCAACAATGACAACTATATTAGAAGTTATTCTCCGGAAGACCCAAGTGTTTGCATTCTGGCCACACCGGCCGGGCCGCTGGACTCCGTTCCATTCCAGTACAGCAAAAGAAACTCGGCTAGCTTTGACGCCACTGTTCACTTTGATTTTGGTCCATACCTCTGTGAATATGACTTTTGGCCTGTGTTCCTTCTGAAATCAAGCGGCACTATTTCATATTTACTTATGAAATTCATTGGTCGTACAAATCGAAGTGTATGGGAGGAGGAAAAGATTATTCCAATCGATGGGGAACTTGAAGATATTTTGGAGCAACCAGTAACCATTTCTGTGGGTAAAGTCTTTCCGTTGTTGATTACTATCGCAGGGCTTGGAGGATCCCTTTACCACACAATGCTCCTTCCAGCTGAGACTGACCTCACGGCTTCCGATGCCGTCGACTTGGAAAAGTCGTTAGTTTCCGGGGATACTATACTTTTAGTAAAGGAAGTTGTTGTGCTGGAATCCGAAGATCAGTTGTCATTTATCCATATTATACCCGATCCTATTTGTTCCTACCGATACGCGTGCCTCCATCAAGAAGGAATCCACATCATAACCGTCAACTTTGTGCCTCACTTGATGAAGTTACTTTCCTCGAAGGGCAAGATGGGAAATTTCAACGACGCTAGCCTCTCGGCCACTTGTATCTACCTCATTTGCTCAAAAGATGGGATGAAGGAGAAGAATTCGGACTCCGTCAAAGCCGTGTTCTCGGACTGTGTTCCGCAAAAATTTGTTGCAGTCACCAGTAATGGATAGACTCTTGTATCGGACATTCCAAAGTTTAGTGGCACGGAGCTTGTTTGTTCCGACAGCGACATTTATGACGATACTCCAAAATCAAGTAAGGCGACCCTAAACGCTTTAGAAAAGGTGACATCCATTTTATCGAGAACATCAAATCAGCCCTATCTGGCATGTTCACCTAGTTTGAGTTCGGAAAGGAAGGAAGGCGTTATTCTGGATTCAATTAAAACCCTTCAAAAGGAATACATTTACAAGCAGGAACAAGCGCTGAAATTTCTTACTGCTGGGGCATCTAACCTTCAAGATCGCATGCAAGAAATTAGAGATCCACTCGTTCAACTCCAAAAAGACCAACCAGACCTTCGTGCCAAGGCGGAAGAACTAGCAGAGATGTATGAGGAATTGAATGACACGCAGAGAAAGTTATTCAAGCGATTCCAAAGTGCAATGTCTACCCATCATCGCTCCCTATCACTAATTTCAGACGAAGAGCGGAAATGGGCAAGCAGGTTCAAGGAGTATGAATTAGATCTTCCACAAATCAAAGACCAAGTGGAGTCGCTGACACTACTTGCGCGAGACTATGCTGTCAAAGAAAATGATATTCAGCGATTTTCAGATTCAGGGTCACCTCGTCCCAAGATGTCCGCCATGGAACTTCTAAATGTCAAAAGAGAAGTCATCCAGCATCAAAGGACTCTGACGGAGCTGTCCCAGTCCCTCCAGGAAATCAATGATAATATTTCCCAATAATTCAATTTAAAACGCCTGCGCCTGTCACTTTATTTTTGTTCCGTTAACCAACCTCTACAAAAAGTACTTTCCAATTGGTGGTATCTGCCAAATGATTATATCCTCAAAACTAGACCATATTCCAATCGTAATGTGGTGGTTTTAAACTATCTTAGGCTTTATAAACACAACCACACCTTTTCTATGTATTGTTTTAAGTTATTAAATCTTGTTCTTACCACCAACGTTACAAATTAATTATGAAGATACGCCATATCATGGTATAATTATGCAAATCCATTTCAATTCATTATTCTTTACTTGCGGGGAGACAGCGATTCAGAGGTCAAATTATCCATATCATTGACTTGAGGTCTGCTATAATCGGCACTTCAATGGTTATATAAATGGTATCGGGCTGCTGTCAAGCCATTTAATAGTTAGACACGGCATTTACAAATTACGATTTACAGAAAACGACCAAAAATATGTCACCTTTGCTGCTGCTGTTGGGCGTCCTTTCGACTTCAAATGGTATTTTCAATTTAAAAACAATCTTTCAGCCATTTAACCGAACGGGATCGCTTGATCCTTTTCAGTTGTTTTTTGCGGATACCCTAGTTTCCTGTGCCCCGCCAGTGACACAAACAATCAAACTTTCTTTCCATGCACCGATGACTGTATCTATCAGCATGGCGCTGAGACAGGAATGTGTGGACCCAGATCACGCGGTGACTACAATTGCTACTGCGGCAGATTCACTGGAGGTAATTTTACTCAATACTTGATTGTTATGCGGATTGCTGATTTTTGCTTCTGGCACAGCTCGAGTAGAGAAGTCGCTTCATTGTATCGAAAATCTCGGAAAGGTAATTACAAAATTTCACCCAATTCCTTTCTTAAAAATTATCTGTAAAAACTTTAAAATTATAGTTTCGAGAACTTTGTGTGGTGGATTGCCAGTGCAGCCATGGAGCTAGAACCGGCGTTTGCGATTTCGAAAGAAAGGCCTGCAAATGCGTCGGACACGATCCCTACAACGTAAATAATTCAACTATTTTTTATATTGAATAATGAAGTCATAGTTTAATTAACAATTTCGCAGACCCTGTGCCAATTTCCAACGGTCGCAGAATTTGCAGACTTCACCGCTGGCATCGTCCCAGACGACTCTCCAGCATGGCTCTACCTTCAGTACTTTGTTGAGAGGCCACAAAAGTGCGAGGCGACTGCTGAAGCTCAGGCGACAGAGGCAGTTAAGGTGACATCAACCGTACCGGATTCACCCGAAATCCCAAACGTTCACCGCAGAAACGCTCTCAGATTTGAAGATGTAAGTGCCGAGTTGGATGCGAATAATGGAAAAATTTCTGCAGATGGCGAAGATTAGGAGAAAGATGCTTACGTTTCACTGGAAGTCGCTGGCGCTGATGGACAGCCATAGAATTTAAGTTTAGTTCACTCTATTTTCTACACAAATTCTGTTACTCTCTTGTAATACCGCAATTACACATTACTGACAATCAACTAGTCTTAAATATCTTACTGAGAATTGAATTTGGCATATGGATAGTTCAGTTCAGAAGAGGCGTAAATGCCGCATGCGTCATTTAATAAAGTATGAAAATACTTGAAAAATTTCCTAACGAACCTACTTAGTTTCAGTTCAGGTTCAGTTAGCATTTGAGCGTGGAGCCCTCTTCCTGGCACGCTTTGCCGGAGGTGACGGATCAGGTGCCTCGCTTCCTACTGAAGAGTCGTTATCCTCATCAGAAGTAAATATGACCAATTTCCGCCGCCTAGGTGCAGCCTTGGCCTTTCGACGCGTTGGACTTTTTGGAGTTGTCGGAATGGAGTCACACAACTCTTTTGCTTGTTGAAGAGTCAAAGGAATCACTGAAGACTTGTACAAAGCGAATTTCTGATTGTAATAGTCCTTCGTAATTTTCAAAATAGGTTCCCAGTAAATGAACCGTACTCTTTGAGACATTCCAGGAATCTTCTCCAGTTCCGTAAACGTTCTAGGCATTTCTAAGGCCACGACTGCTAGTGCCTAGAAAAATAAAATTCATAATTTTCATTAT
>VYYI01003116.1:0-12983 GCA_021029175.1 Bilobella aurantiaca
ATGGAAAAGTTTTTGGGAGTTGATGCATGGAAAATCCACCCTTTTATACCAAAGTGAAGTTGACTCAAGAAAAACTAACTGGGATACCTCTCTGTGCTACTACTAGTCAACAGCGGATGTTGATACTCCCAATACTTTTTCATTTAGGGACTTTTTCTGAAGTCTCTGCTAATTCTAATACTGAAATTCAACTTTCCCAGTTTCCAGATATAATTTGCAGGCATGAGTATGCTACACTAATGTATTTCAACCGACTAATTTATTAGGTAATAATGCTCAAGAATACAGGAGTGGAAAGAATAATAACAACTTTACGGCTCTTTGGCGAATTTGACAATAAGAAATGCTGATTCCGACAAATATTAATTATTGTTGAGTGAAAGACAACTAATGTCATAAGGCTAAACTCGATTTATTAAGGAGACCAAATGAAACATTAAAAAAAATCCTGTTTTCTTTCCTGATACGAGTTTGTGGGTTTAAAATCTTGTTTTGCATGGACCGGATGGGAATGACCAAACGATTCTTCTGCGTGGGTGAGAACTACGGTTTTGAAATCGCACAACACCTCCGACTCTACGCATGGAAACCTGGATGCATGTTCTGAATAATCGACTTCCTCGAATCCCAAGAAAGTTTAGCTGGCAGAAGTTTATAAGAATATGTAAAATGGAGGGGTTTTCGGAATAAGTTTCATTCATAATCCCTCGACTCTTTGCGGCGGAGAAAGTGAGCGTCTGTGCCAATTCTGGAGATTGAAGTGGAAGTTGTCCAAAATACTTTCTCCCTTTGTTTCCCTCCACTAAATCCCTAATGGACTTATCCCTTACACTCTAAATAATTCAACCACCACACATTTATTACACGAGACAGGAAGTAAGATGATGAACTTTGGAATCCAGGTGGAGAGGAATTGAAACAAACATTTTTGTGAAAACAAGCCTGTCGTAGGACGGAAAGAATTTTGTTTAATATCATTTAGTACTAGAATGCAAAGAATTGTCTTTGTTTTAGACTAAGAAGCGTGACATTCGTCCCCTCCAGTGACTCAGTGGATACTTCCACAATCACTTTGAATTTACGATCAGCTTTTCTGCTTGATTTGATTTTGACTTGGACCAGAGCCTGATATTGAAGAGTGCGCTAACCTTTCGGACTAATAAGATAACTGGAAAAACCGGTTCTTTACCTGTTCCTTGCATTTTCTTTCTTCCCTTCTTGGAACTTTCGGGAATTTTTTATGATTGCCAAACAATGTATACAATACCTTTTTCATCATTCCCTACTACTAAACTACTAAGCATCGGAGTAAAGACTGAAGCACATCATTCTCTCTTTTTTCGAATCTCTACAGATTCATGATACTTTTCAAATTATCTTTCCTGGAACCTTTCAAAAGATCAAAGATCTATTTTCAAATTTCTGCATCCTTAGTAATCTCATCAAAAGGGGGAGGGATCGTAGGCAATTAAATTGTCTTATGAAACTACATCCTCCAATTTGCCAATAGAAGATTATTTCTTTTTGAAGTCTCTGAAAACTAAAATTTATAATATGAATTTCGTAGACGAGAAGGCAGGTTGAACTAATTATGAAAACCTGAACTTTAAAAAGAATCCTTTCATAATATACTTTTTTTTAATTGCGGATTTAAAAAGAAAGTTGTGTAGAGCAACTTCAGTGAAAGAAGATGGAAGATTTGGGGTTCATTAAAAGTAGAGTAAGCGGACGTGAAAATATTTCACTAAAGAAACTTTTGTAATCCTTGAGTCTAAAGCCTAAGCAGTGGATTTACCGTTGTATTCCAACTCGATTAAGTTTGTGGTTTTTCTTCCAAGGAGAAACGTTCTAAGATTAAAATTTGATTGTAATCTCCATAAGGCCGAGTAGACTAAAACGTCCTAATGGGATGGAAGATGTGTATTTGATCAGACTAATTGAGTTGACACTTTGCCATCTCCCAAGGAAATCTGAAAGTGGCGAGAGATTTGGAAAGGGATTTCACAAAGGATTTCTTATTAAAATAGGAAATGTAGAAAGTGATTCTAGTCTCGTCCCCTCCCTTCTGAATCGGATGCTCCTATTAATTTAAATTTCAGAATGCTTTCATAGGGGAAAGTTTCAAGACAGTCGTCGAGGCCCATGATCTCCAACTTCGGCACGCTGCTCGACCCAAGCCTTGAATTTGTTTAAATTTCAATTCTAAAAGTGGGGAAAGCACTGGAGAATGAATTAGGGTTGATGAGTACCCTTGTGGATTGCAAATAAGACCTCTTTCGAAAATAGAACATTATTTGCAAGTTAAGGATTTCCAAAGCTACCCTCCTCTCTACAGTCTAAATCAGTCCCCTTTTGCTTTAATTTAAGTCTTAAAGAGCAGATTACGTTTTTCATTCTTGGCATTTGATGTTGGAATCAAATTCGATGTTTGAAGATGTTTCTTTGAACGAGCTTCCCCTCCTCCTCTGCTGAGGCGTGACAAAATATTGTTTAGAGATCTGTTCTCAAGTTTCAAATTCGCCCCTTCCTAAAATCCCTCGTTACTATTTCTGCATCACTTCAAAAATTTAACGAATCTGGGAGGGAAATGAAGGGTTGGGGTAATTTCTTTATGGGGTTCCTGTTATGTAACGCAAAGTAGTCTCTGGTATTACGAGGAGTAATTAATCAAGTGCTTGATGAGGTTTTCTATTCAAATTCAAACTACTAAATATTCCTATCACAAAATGATCTCCATTTAAAAGATTACGAAAGTTCGGCAAGGAAAACAAAAGAATCTTAACCAACGGGAAGCGGAATGATTTTTCTATGACTCTTAATGACTCTGCTAAAATTTGAATGAGATCATTTGCCAATTTAATCTTCCCTATCCTATTCGGGAAGTCATTTTAATTTGGCTTGGGCACACGATCAAGCATTTCTAGCACGCCTACTCCTAACTGGACTTGGCACAAATTGAAGATTGGCGAATTAAGGCTGTGACATCCGTCAGCATTTGTTTTGGCTCAAAATCCTTAATAACCCTATCTTTATCGAGGAGTTCCCGTTAACGCCTGTCAGCTTGTGTCAGTCTTCATTGGTTCCGAACAATGGCTGGGAAGATGTAAAGGAAAATATTGACATCCACCATCGCCTAAACAAATAGCAAATGCAATTGTAGGAAAGACACTTCCGTGTTCCGGCACTTTTCAATACTTTACAAGAGCCCTTTCAAGAGTCAAACGCAAAGTCGATTATATACTTTACGAGTGCACGCAAGAGTGCTTGGGAAAAATTCTATCCAGAATAAGTGACCAGTTGTCAACCTCGTCATGTCATGCCGCTGACAGGTTCCTGACACGTCGAACACGACACGGCTCCGAATTGCTAAGCACGACGCTTCGAGCAGCTCTCTCCGGAAAATTGTAACATGAAGTTTTGTGTCGAATGCGGTCAAGCAGTTGACTCTTGCTTTAGTGTCAATCTTCCACTCCAGAGGTACTTCTGGAGAATTTAATGCTGGAGATATTAAGTTGGAAGTCACTTTTAGTCTTACATTTGCGTGGCTCACAGGTGAGTGTGTTCCCATTAGCCCTCCTAAAAGTAATTCCTCACAAAATGCAATGCTTTTAATGGTAATGGACGGAAGGGCGATAAAAAGGATTTTTCCAGAAGAATGGATACTTCCTAAGAGCAGCAACAGGGAAGAAAGAACATAAGTTTCCAAAAATCTTGAAGAGTGATGATGATTGATTGTGTTAAGTGCTCCAGGGCTCTCTAAGGGAAAATCTTACGGACGCACGTTACATTTCCTTAAGGAACTCTACTTAAGAGCTTCAGAGCGAATAAAAGCTGAAAATAAAGACACAAACCCATCAATGTATCTACTTCTTATCCTTGGAGACAAATAAAAGGAAATAATGAAGAAGCATTTTTATCCAAAGCACTTGGCTGTGGCATCAGGGGCTCAAATAATGCTTTCTCTTCAGGGATTGACCAACGCTTCGAAAAAGGAAACGCTCCTGTGGGTTCTTGGAAGACTACGGCTATCAGAGCCCTTAAAGCAAACACTTGAAAGATGAGCTTCTAATACGAGACCTTTTAAAGACAATTGATTACTTTTGGGCACATTTGGCCATTTCCATTAATTTTAATTGAAGTTCTGAGTAGTGCTGATTTTATCAACGGGCTTGACATTAATTTTTGAATGTCACCTTTGGGCAGATAGAATTGACATACTCTTTTTTCTGTTTCATCTTGACAAGATGAAAGTGTTGAGAGCTCCACTGTGGAACGTTCGAACTCCATAATTGTAGGCACATGTGCTAAATTGCAATCTTACTTTTTTTAGCACAGAGACCTAATTTCCCTTTCTCCGACATGATGAATAATTAAAATTGGCCAACATTTCCTTGCCTCATTTACTTGGCACGGTTGAGGAGATCTCAAAGAATGGACGCTATGATTGATCAACAGACGGCTGCTGCTGAGCTCCTACTTCTGTCGCTTCGAAAATGAACCTACCTGCTGTGATGAAGTTGAATTGGGCAATTGTGCAATTCATTAACTGTCCGCAAAATCTTCATGATTATTAATAACTAGGCGAAAATACTTTGTCATTGTCCTCAGTCATCAACAACGTCTTAACCCTTAAGTGTAAGATTAAATCCAACTATTAGCGACGAATTTCGAAAGAACGTTGACCGGATAGGAGTGAAACTGACAGAGAGCGTCGATCGCACACTCGAATCAAATTGCTAGCGTGCAAACTTCCCTCTCGATAGAATTAAGGAACGTGAGTGAGTAAATTATTGATGTTTTCGACTGAATTGATGCTGGGAAGCGCAGTAGGTTTCTGGTGAAGCTGCGGACAAGAAAATTGGACCAATTTCGTCGAGACCAAAGCTAACGAAGGAAAGTGGTAATTTCAAAATTGGAAGGTGGACAAAAGGGCTTTGTCTTTCTCCATTGTTTACAAAGCCATCGGTGGGCATGTCTTGCCCGTATGTGGACCGTGGTTATAGTGTGGCAACTGACCAAGCGGACAGAGCGTAAAGCGATTACAGATTCCATCAGCCCTATTATCCTTCTTTAGAGATCAATGAGCTGGAAATTAGAGATACTTCTGCAGAAGCATCCTCCATTTTCCACTCCATTTAAGGCCTCTTTTCTCCTGGCAAAGCATTCTTCTCCATCTTGAAACATTTTTTGACAACATATCGATTTTGCATGATTGTAGAAGCTTTAAGAAAATAAAAAATTCTTAAAAACAGATATGCTTGACCTCCAATGGACAAGCCTAAATGGTAGATTGTGCAAGGGTTCACAGCATATAGTGGGACTTGAAGGCATATTTGCCTTTGAAGAGAAGGGCTATTTGGAAATGCATTACTCATTGTTAACACAGGGAGGGAGCTCTTACCTTTAATAATTTCAATTCTTTTACACATCCTCTCTTAGGTGTGACGGGAATAAAAGAAAAAGATTATTATCATTTTCCTATTTGATTCTTGAAACTCTAAATGAAGGCTTTTGTTTTCGCGGCGTTACGATGCTATGCTGGGTGGAGAAATTCGAAATGCGTGAAGGGCCCTAGCACGTGTTGGATGATGATGAAGCTAAAAAATTAAACACAATGATCAATCTAATTGCACTCGTCACAGCATTACTTAATCAATACCAAGAATTGCAAAGTACGAACGGCGTAGGAGTAAAGCGTACGATGGAAAACAATTGTTTTCATCCGTAAAACAATAAAAATTTAGGAGGATTTAAGGGTGTAGGCTGCTTCAGGAAAATTTCGAGAGTGCGAAGGAACGAGGTAATAGTTTCACAAGCAAAATTACCCTAACCATTGTTCTATGAAAGGAAATAAATGAGGCAGAGATATTTTCGCTTCAAGCACAATTCAGACCTCTTTAATAAATAATGATTGACCAAATACTAAAAAAACAATCAACTACACTCTCTTCCCTCCTGCTACGTTGGTACTGCAAGGTTCAAAATAAAATCACGTATTGTTCTTACGCTGTGAGTGAGGCAAGGATTTATGCAAATACAAGTTTAAATGTTCAACTGTAATCAAGAAGATTCGACTTTTGAATTGAAAGTTTTGAAGAAATGTTTTAGTCTTTTGGAGCCTCTGCTCCAAAACCTATAAACTTCGTTATGTATGCAGAAAGGGACCTCCTTCGCCTCTAATATCATTATCATTCAGAGAGGAAATGATAATCATGGGATCATTATCATATTATAAATCTTATTATTAGTATTCCGCATCTTCCTGGGCCTATCCGAGCGGAACATCTCTTCAAAGATGAAGTTTTTTTCTGCAGATTTTTGATTTTGAGATCCGAATTCTGACTTGACTTTGAAATAAACCTCTCCAAAGATTACAGCCTCAGCTTCCACGCTGCTCAATTTTTGTATCGAAATGAAATTTGCAGCTCAACATCACTCCGATAGTATCATTGAGTAGATGTTAGAATGGTAAATGTGCTGGGCTTAAATTACAAGAATTGTGTTTGACAGACAAGTTAAACGTTCTTCGAGGTTTTGAAATAAAGGTGCAAGAGGCTTCTCGAGAAACTCAAAGATTCGATTGTTGCCTTGAAGTCCAACAAGGCGTGTCCCGGGGCAATGAAAATTTAATTCCACCGCCACTTCAATTCTGAAGTACAAAGGGCTTTGATGGACACTTTTTTAATTTGTAATGTTAATTGATGGATAAGAGTCTGATACGGTGTGAGAGGCACTTAGGTATGAGTAGAATCTCAAGTTCAATCTCAGAACCCTTCTGTTACGAGATGCTGCTGGTTTCAGTAGGGGAGATTTCGAAGATACTCTTTGTACCTGTCTCTCGAAAGGTAATGAGCTAAGGCTCCTCAACGAGCCCTTCCCGTGACTCCGTTTAATGAATCTTGATCCATTGTTGTTTTGATTGTAAATTAAATCCCTGGAAGTTTACAAGGGTGTTTCAAGAGAATTCCAATAAGTGGAGCTCCCTTGGAAATTTCAGGGTGTTTAAGGGCTCCTTCGCGAGAATTCTTCCCCTGCATTTTGAAAATGCGAACCTTGGAGTAGGAGCCCTTTGAAACGTGTGCTCGGCAATGCATGTGGTGATTCCATCCGTCTTGATTTTCAAAGAGATGCTAACGAGCTGAGCGTGATTTCATGAAATTGAAACCCTTTCTTCTCGAAAAAAAAAAACTTCCAAGATCTTAAGTTATGACGAGGCAGTAGAAAAGGGAGCCAAAAACCAAAGTTAGGAACAAAAAATACAATCCTGCCTTTTCCTTGAGGTCCACCACCATTTTTCCAGGGTTCAAAAGGCAAGGAGCAATTTGATGAGATAGAAGGGCAAGGCGTTGGACTTGTAAAGAGCTCCAACTACCGGTCGTAATTTATTGGTGGAAACTTCCTGAGCATTTTAAGGGGCCTCACCACATTATAAATGCAGTCTAGAAATGGATTTTTAAGGCTTCCCACCCTTTCTACTGGGTAGTAAAGGAGGCGTGATGAATAATATATGTGCTGGTCTGGATTAGATAGACATTACTTAGGATGGACGTAGTAGCGAAGGAGCTGAATTCGGCTCCATGTAATTGGAGGGGTGTTGTTCAGTGCTTGAATAGAAAATTGAATTTAGGAATGAAAAGCAGGTGAGGTTTCATCAAGTCTTGCTTCTTTTTTTTGGAAGAATTTGGACGTAAATGGAAACTCCAGTTGGTTGGTAGTGTGGATGTTGACACACAGAATAGAAAGCGTGTGATTGATGATTGGGATTGAGATTGATGCATCTGCTCAAAATATCAATCCAATTGCGAATCACTCTTCAGCTCAGCGAACTTCGGAAGCCAACCAAAACCACAGCTCACTCAACCCTGCCACAGCGCTCTTGTGCGGTGAAGATTGGCAAAGGAGAAAGCGCTCGAGAAAAAGTGTAGACTTTTTTTTTATTTCGGTTTCGTGGAAAGACATTTTACGAATCTCTCCCAACCGAATTTGAACCTTAAAATTAGACCATGCATGCATTACACTAATTGGATCAAATTGACTTAAATTAAACTGTTTAGTAAGTTAAACTGTTTTACGTCAAATAGTGCGAGAAATCGGAGCCTGAAACAAATACTGGAAGTTATACCAGCGTGGAATTAATTTACTTGAGCAGACCCCTATAGCTGTTCCAAAAACAGGCGTTGTTTATGACGTCAATTATTTTTCACACCTCAATTGATACAACTAATTTCCCAGGGAGAGAGCCTTAAGTCAGTGTAAAGTACTTCGCAGCAAGATTTCTCGTTAAACATGTTGCGTCCGAGGGAGCCAGGAAAGTTGTTCCACTAGGATGCTAGGATGCTACCAAGAACAATAAAAACGCTTTGAAGAATATCTCCTCGCATTGCAATTCAACTTCAAGTTTTTTTTTTTTTCTGGAAACTGGAATGACTGGTTGGGCTAACAAGAATTTTTAACAATTCATAAAAATTTAAAATCCAATAAATTACATATTTTCAAATGTATCCTTTTCATCTTTCAAGCCAAACAAGCCCGTCCTAGAACAGGATGAGTTCAGTTCACATCATCTGATCCTCCTGTGTTAGGACGGGCTTGTTTAGTAACTCTTCTTTCGGTTTTAGGTTAATATCACAGCAGCTCTTCCAGATTGCTATTTCAGACAAGTGCCATTTACTTGAGTTTTGCAGATTAGAATGTGTGCCAAGTCTGGACTTTGATGGATTTGCACGTTCTGCGATCCTTAGCGCTGCGATGAGTTATGTTGGAGATCCTATTATTGCTTAACATAACTCATTAAGATGTTCGGAGCAGATATGGGATGCTTCAGGGGATTCAAGGGACTGCGATGAAAGGCAATGTCAACATTTGACAAATGTCTTTGTGCTCCTTGGAGACCCAAGATCCACTTGCAAATTCGTAATATAAAATATAATTAAGGATCCAGGATTTTAGGTTGAGCATGGGAAGAGCTACGGGAAGCCAATTTGCAAAAGATAGGACTCCTTCATCATCTTCCGAAACAATATAATGATTAATTAGCAAGAACAAACCAAAGTCGTCATTTAAGTACTACTCAAAACCCAGAGCGACTGAAGGACTTTCCCCTGTGAAAATGGCATTACTTGAGCAGCCATACCCTTTTGCTAATTAAGTCAGTGAGTAAAAAAACATAAGTTCATTTTCTTTTCTTGCACTCTCCTCAAAACGCTCTGAAGAGTCATTATATTTACCTTAAAAATATTTCGCTGATTTTTTTTTCAAGAATGATTACGTTTTCATTTCCGCAAAAACGGAAACGTATTTGAAACCAAAATGAGTTTTTTCTTTTGCCTCCAACTATTTGTGCATTCATTGCAAATCTTTTGAGAAAAATAAAATATCTCATCATCCCCTTTCTTGTGATGGTGTCACGTTTTTAGCGAAATGAAATTGCAACCAGATTAGAGATCTCTTTATGCACAACTTTTGTTTGCTTCTAAGCTCTAAGAAAACTTTTGTTTCCTCAGGATTTCCTGTAAATAGAAAACGTGTACGAAGGGAATATCGTTCTGAAAGGAATAAGGAAACGTAAAGGAATATTGTGTGAGGAAAGCTGAATTTGAGTTTGAGCAAACATTTGAGCCAAATTTCGAGTTATGTATACATTTGAGGCAAAAGCGGATGGGATTGCCCATGAATTTCCTTTGCCTTGGGCCAAATTGCAGAATGTCGCTGGTTACGCAGTTTGCAGTGCGTGCTTAAGTAAAGTAACACATTTCACGATTTCTTTCCATTTGCTCGAGGGGTTGATGGAACTGGAATAAATTGCCATTACAATTATTGCCATGTGTGAAGATATAAAAGCAATTAGATTCAAGTGCGAGGCGACAAGAACCTGTAACGGTAAACACTCTAGTTGGCACTTTTGCTTCGAAAATGCAGAAATGGGTAATATGGCGGTGATGGAGTGAATCGAATTGGATCAATTTTTTGTGGGATGATAGAAAAAGAAGTTCATTGCTCGCCTTAGTTTAAATCGTTTCAGATGCATTTTCCGAGTCATAACTTATCCTTCGGGTGTCAGCAGCTCTTCCTTGTCCGAATAATTAAAGGCAATGCAGAGTCATTCTGACTGCCAGCGCCTTCCAATTAAATTCAACTCAACTCGCCAGTCAGAAATCAAGAAACTAGCGGTATATTTTTTTTGTCAATTATTCGCAAATGGCAACTTCTACGAAAATTCCGAATGACTTTTGAGCACGGATTTCTCACACTATGCCACGCAGTAATAGTGTTCCGTCATCTGAGTTAATGCATTGCATTTAATTGTACACTTCACCGACGCACATGACTTTTATCGTTTGTTCTAACCTGTACATTTCAAGGGTTTTTTGCCTAAACTACGCAATGCAACCTTATATTGAGCTTGAGTCTGAAGAAAAGGTAAATTAAGATTTTGTAAAAAGTTGAGTTCGAGGTTCAATTTTTTTTTGCCGTTGACGTCTACAGATCTAAAATGTGATTATATTGATAAATTAAAGTAAGTTTAGAAGAAGTGATGGACTGTTTTTTTTTTTTTTGCAAATTTTAAAATTAAAAATATCATTATTTATGTCTCAGAAAAAAACCTTCATTTGAAATCCTGGGTCATTCATGGGAGGTTGAAATGGAAGGAAGGCTCATAGAATCTGTCGAATTTTATAGAAGGAAGTGGGCTTGATAATGGTTCAAAGTATGTCATCACCTTAGGGGTGCCAATGACTGCATATGGAAGGTAATGATTTAATAAATTCCACCCGCAAAAGACAAGGGCTATTTTACAGTTAGATGTAAGAGTCATAATTGTGCGTCCCAATAGCCAGCCTACACAGCAACTTTCCTTAATACCTAATCGAGGAGTAATCCAATCGTTGGTGGATTCGTAGGGTTTAACCAACGCTTAACCTAGTGCCAACAAGTCTTTTGGCAACTTCTTATGCAGATCAACTTGAATTTAGCCCTTGCGGCCCTTCTGAACCCAAATCTTTTCCCTCTGCTTCGAACCTTGTCAGCAGACTTGCACCGACGCTTCCAACGTACAAGCCCATAGCGGTATCCTGACCTCGAATTTTGTCATTTACATTTATCCTCAATTGTATACAAAGTTGAGCCCATGACTTACTCCCTCTGTGAAAGCTTGGCACAAATTCGCGTGATTAATTAAAGCATCATTAACGCACAAATATTCAACTTCCTTTTAACCTCTTCCCTTACTAGCACCACGATTGGCTTTCTCGATTACCTCCTACTCAAAATTTATATTTTCTCCGATTATGTTAAAGCCGAGTTTACTTCAAACATTTAAACTCACTTTTTATGTAAATTATGGATCAAAACGCAAATAGAAACAAACACTAGACTTCTCTATACATATTAAGAATGTACTCAAGAAATGGAACATTAAAAACGAGAAACTGGTGATGTAAAGTTTACCAATTCATGTGTTTAATATTGAGAATTGTTTTAGCTTTACTAGTAAGTAACCTCGTTGATTTATTTTAAGAAAGCAGGCCTTTTTCCTACAACTTTTTTTTTGGCAAGTCTTGTTTCAACATCTTTAATTTCCTTGAATCTAATGAATGAATAAATTATAAGAGGGTCTACTTTATTTGCAACTTTGCCTATTTTTTTTTCAGAAAGTTTTGCTTGAGCCCAGATTGAGGTTAGAATTGTATTATTTGGTGCCTTTCGGTAAGCCTAGCCCTGTCTCATGAACTCATGAATTAAAGATCACAGATGCTAATTCCCTAATGGACTTTATAGTTCTTTCCGTTTCTCTTCTTCATGCTTCAAGTGGCGTTGACAATAGAAATTAAAGAAACCAATATAATGAGATAGGAGTGGAAAACGTTTTTGCAGTTCCCACTTTTGAAAATAGCGTTACTTTAAGAGCATAAATATTTGAGTAATCGAATGGGTGAGCAAGAAGTGGGCTCTTGTCATCGAGCCCTTCCTTCCTCAGGTAGCCCTTAAGTGTGCAGCTTGACTTTTTCTAATTACTTTTCTTAAGCCCTTCGAGCCATCCCAAGCACCAGCGTCCCTCCTCTAATGAATTTCAGAACAAGGAAAAAACCTATTTTCCTTGTCTCTCGCATCTTCTAAAAAAATCTCCATATCAAAGTCCTCTCCTCACCTTGCGGGTGTAATTAAGCATAAATGAGTTTTCTTCTTTTACTATTCTAATATTTCATCTCGAGCGGAAGGGTCTAATGACAAAGAGAGCCATGATATGATCAGGAAGTGTCATAGGATATTGTCGAGGCATTTGATACTCGAGGCAAATCAAGTGTAATGATGCATAATTTCCTTTCTGCGTCGATTGGCCCATTTCCAACGGATATTTATTCTCAAGATGAGGCACGATGAGAGGAGATTGGAGGCGAACTAGTTGTTTCCGCCAAGACTTGAAATTAGATCCGAATCAAGTCCAAAATTATTCAATAGAAATAAGGGTGGTGACAAATAGTGCCTCCGTCTAATTTACAACCCATTGATCTTGTGGAGTTTGTGTCTCAAAGGAGATGACTGATAGCTTTTGTTGTCCAAAAAAGCTAAAAAGTGGTTCATACTTGAGAATGGTGTCCTGATTCTTGAATCTTGACATTTATTCAATCTCCTATATTATAGTCACGCTTCAATTTTAAAATGGTTTCGCTTCTGGCCGTAATGAACTTTGAAGGCAACTACCGTTAGCAAATTTAATGTTAAGGATTCGACACAAGTGACATTTTGACTGGCAATTACAGGAAACTGGACCGATAACTTGAGGCAACCTGGGCTGATTCCGCCTACTTTTTGTCGTCCCAATTTCAAAAAAATAAATAAAAAGTTTAATGAGGCTAGAAGTCAAGGAATTTATTGGGATTTAAAAATGGGTTAAGGAATTTCTTTTTTGAGGAGGAAATAAATTATTCAAAGTTTACGTGTCATTAAGTGCAAGAAATCTCCCTATCGGCATTCTATCTTGT
>VYYI01003117.1:0-12977 GCA_021029175.1 Bilobella aurantiaca
ACATATCCAATTATGCGAGTATGCCTTCCAGAGACTTGGACAAAATTTGAATTCTTTGTTAACTTTATTTCAAAAAGATTGATTTTTGTTAAAAATATTAAGCATTTCCGCAAAACTGAGATTTCGTAGTTGCTTAACATACTGAATCAGCATGGCGTATCATATTCAATGCGCTTATATATACCATAATCAAAATTAGCGCACAGTACTTAAACTTATCAATGAGTCGATCTTAGAGGAAAACAAATTATAGTGGACTTGTAAGGAACACCATGTAAATTTCTCAGGATACCAAACCAGGTAATTACGACTTGAGTGATTATTAGGCGCAAATTAAAATGAATTAATTGCCGTAATTAGCTACATTATTTTAGAAAACGTTTTAAAGCACCCAGAGTTTAGAATAATAATTTATGCAATGACACAATATATCGAAAGTAGTTTTCCTACGTTAATTATATAGTACGAAGATTCTATAGCCATACTTATTAATTCTTGAATTTATTAATTTGCACTTAATTGTGTCCAGAAATTATAAAACCTAAATGTGTTCTGCGCAAGTGATAAATTTAAAGATATGTACTACGTCAAGTGCAGAGCATCAGTTACACTGATTGGTCAATTTATTCTGATAGATTTTGACTTTAATTTGTGGTTAATATTGTTATATATTGTAAATTTTTTTTTTTATAAAACCTCAATATTTCCCTTTTTGAACAGCACATGAAAATCAGATTGAGTTCTAGCTAGTATCACTTTCCCATTAATGAAACAATTAATCCAACTAAAAGTCAAACGTTTAACCATCCTTGTGCTTTTGTATACAGTAGTTACGTGCTAATTTTATTCAATTAACAGGAAAGTGGTTACCTGCAAACGTCGGTTTTTTAAATAAGCAGGAAAAATCTAAACATACCTTAATTGTTATAATACATTATGTTACATGTTAATTACATTATGTAGCATTAATTTTATATTATTCACATTTCAATTTGTTAAATTGCACTGACCTTTTCATTTTAATCCAAACACGAGCTACCAGAGAAGTTTGCAAAATTTAGATGAGACATGTTAAACAAGGTTCATTTCATTTTAAATAATTTGTAAAAGGGGAAATAATTGATCAAAATATATTATTAAAACCTAATACAAAGATGAAATAAAGTATTTAATTTCATTTTATGAAACCTAACAACAACATTTATTAATTCCTTTAATTATTATTCTTTTAAACTTGTCTTTTTAAAGCAACTGGCAACTTTAAGGCAACTGCTATAAAATAAGCTTGAATACATTTCAATTTCGCTTAGTGCTTTTAAGGAAAATACCGGATGCATAACGCCAGACTTGTTCCATATACATAGCATGAATATCCTACGTCAAGCGAAAATAACCTTGAAAATCCATCTTCATGCTTAATGAACAGCATCTTTTGAACGAGACGGCAAATCTATTAGAAATGTGTATCATAAAATAAAATGGCTTATTTTGAGATTTAAAATAAGTCTGCTATATCCAGCAACAAGGATGGGATTTCTTAGCAATCCTCTCAAACGACAGCATTTTCAAAAGTTTGAAAATCACTTGCATTGGATACATACAACGTAATCCGAGACGACCAGCATAAACAAATCCAGAACAATGTTTTCAAGCTCGTCGCGTTTATTCTTTCCATTCAAGATCTATTTCAAACCGATTATTCTCCAATCCGAACTCCTGAATCTACAGTAGATAATGGTAGTATTAATTTACAGAACCATTATATTTCATTCAACTAATTTCTGACGCACATTACCTTCCTTTCCTAGATACTTACAGTGCTTTTGCATAAACAATTATTTTGGGATCGTCAGATGCTATAAAACTTGTTTAATTGTATTTTTGATGCCAAAGAGACTTCTCTGCATTCTCAAAGTATTATTCAAAGTTTATGAAATGATCCTGGTGCTTCCTTTACTTTGTCTGTTCCGCGCAAGTGGATACTAGTTGAAACACAAAACTACAATTTTTTGTATTGTCAAAATCCATTTTCTCCTTACCCGACAACTGGCAAAAGTTTATTGAACAGTTCCTTTGATTCCTCAACTTTTTGCTTACATCGAATCTTTTAGCTTGAGTCCTACTTTCAGGTTATGGTTAATGGATACGGTTGGATAAGTTCGAATGCTTGGCCAATCCCTTTTGGTACAAGAATTTCTTGTTTTAATAGGTAATCAATGGTTTCTGAATCCTGATTTGCTAAATTAAAAAAAAAACTAGTTAATGCAAAAATTTTTTGTAGTTATTGGATAACGTACTAGAAATTCTGATGCGCGTTCCATCTAGAAATGCAAATTGACCTACCAATTATTGGACCTCCGGTTTTTCATTGTAATTCATAAGATCCATGTCCACTCGGACATGATGATCCTAGAGGCATAAACACTGAGTCCCAGGGATCTTTATAAGAAAAAATATTTTTGTCGTGAGTTAGTGGTAGTCGAAGTGCATGTGCAACGATTAAGCACAATATCCTATGATGATCCTGGCACCCCAAACCGCAACCTATGGTGTAAAACAATTTGATAACATTTTAGTATATTTTATTAAATTTTTATTATTAACTGGGCTGTCGCTATATTCTACTCTATTTTTTAGTAAAAAATTGTTGTGCTAGGTAACATTATTATCAAAATACATAGATGTATTACAGTGTTTGATAGACTAATTTCTCCCTATCTTGCGAATAGTATTGCAAAAGTATCCAATTGCATATCAAGTTGCAGTGATTAGACTTTGAGTGGACATAAAATACATTAAAAATTGTTCAGCGATTGCTTAACATAACTTTCAATTTCAGCGTTGCAGCTATCGCAAACGACAAAATTACTTTTGTAATGGTTAAAATAATTTCTCACTAAAAATTTGTCTAAATAATTTACTGGTTTACTGGTCTTAGGGTAATGACCTTAGCTTACTTTTTTTAATTTTAATATGATAACACATAGTCGCTACTATTAGATACGTTATTATAATGTACTAGTAAACCACCCGTGCTAGCAGTGGAAAGGAGGGCTTTAATTTTAAAGTTTATGGGTTTTAGTATTCTAAAATTATAAAAGCAAAGGACTGCAAAGCAAATTCCATATTTGATATATTTAACAAAAAAACAAACATTCTTCTATAAAGTTTCAATGCGCATCTGTGAAGCTGAGTGGTGAGGGTGGAGTGTCTTTTGGAAAAGTGCTTTTGTGTGATTGCAAAAAAAGGCAATTACAGTGGGGAATTCTATGTAGTTTTTCACTACAATCCGTAGTTTTGTAGTGCAATCCGTACACATGCACAGATAAATCAAAACGGAGATTTCTATGGTTAATATTTTGTATTGGGTTACCATCATGAGCTCCGCAAATTAGCGTGATATTTCCAGGATTGCATTGTAGTTGGGAATCTGTAATTTCTTTTTCGACTATTTGGGAATACCTTGTCAATATTTTGGCACTGGTGTTATACATTGGTTCAAACCGCGCATGACACTTTCTGCAAAAAAGATAAACAAATTGCACTGAAATTCAAGTCATTCTGATTAACTCACTAAAACTCACTATAAACCTATAGATAAGGAATTCATTGTTCTAGTCTTAACCCCTGTTATTTGATACCCCTGCGGCTATCATAGTAAAAAAAATAATAGGATTCTACTTTCCAAATTTTCTAAATCGGTTGACAAAAATGACTTCTCAGATATTACAAAACATAATTCCAAAATTATTCCATTTCGGCTCTTTAAAATAGATACCAAAAGAAATTTTTGTATTTATATAAATTAATGCAAGAACGCGTAAAAAATGAAGAGTGTCATATAGGACTAATATTCCAATTTTTGTTCTTGCTAAGCTTGTATTTCCTTATCTGTAATATTATACTTACGAGTTCCTACTAGTCATGGACAATTGCATGAAACGCCAAATAAACGTTTTTTGTAGATCACCGGCATAAATGTTAAATGTGGTTGCAAGAAATGAAATCTCATTTTGTCAGCAAACAAAGTGATTACTCGTGAATAACCTTTCTGTTGAATCCGAGGAATATTGATAAAATATTAGGAAATAACTTTTGCAACTATAGTTTTTATTGGAGTAAATCCTGTAAATTAGTCTCTGGTTTAACATTAGTTGTACTTTTAAATAAAGTCCAATTATATTTTAAACGGTTTTACATCCTTAGCTAGGTTCTGTATGTTGCTATGTAGCAATTACATAGATAGAATGACAAATCCTAACATTTAAATAACCACTCAAAGCACTAGTCAATTTGTTAAAAATAATTTTTTTGACTTTTTCCGTAAAGAATAAGTGACTTTGAAATTGTTAAAGCTTTCTCAAGCTACAATGCTATTTTAAATCAAAGAGTGACTCTCCGCCAATCACTCAATCAATCAATTGATGTAAATTGACTTGCAAATCAATTTTACTTAAACAATAGTCCATCAACCTCAAAGACATTATGGTTCCTTCCTAACTCACAGTCTTCAGTATTTAATATTGCACAACCTAACTTTCAACCATTGTAATTTTTAAGGTAATTTATTATTTATACAAGGAAATGGGATTATGACGCAATATTAGTTAGGTTTGGTTTATGTTAAATTGCATTTTTAAGTTAAAATTAATGCCCACGGCCCGTAGTCCGGGGGGTCAAGACCCTTGTCCTAACTTGGGTAGGTGCCAAGGTCTAATCCCGGCGAAATCACAGTAATCAGCACAAAAAAAAGTGGTGGTGTGGTAGTGGTGAGTGGAGACCTGAAAAGTTGCGGTCGTGGAGGCTGAAGATGGGTGGGTATGCGTACGGTGGCGCTCAGCCTCTGCTAAGCACTAGGCTCCTCGGTGATCGACCCCACATTCATTGCCCAGCAGAAACCCCATTAGCGTCAGACCTCGGAACTTCCTTGTCAACTCAACAGATCGAGACCACCCTCCCCCACTCACTAGCACACGCAAACATTGACCAGGCCTATAGGCAAATGTCAAAGAGTAGAAAAAAAATAGTAACTCCAAAACGTATATTTTGTACTTTTCAGAGACACATACATTATTATTCCACACCATATATCCCTTCAACCTATAAACTAAAAATTCTCGTTCACATAATGTACTCTAAACACAAACTTTTAATTTAAAATAATTAAGATCTTCCAATTTGCTTCGACGACTTCTTCAAACGTTCACATGTACGTTCTAGTTGTACATTAGTTTACAGGTGCTTTCTAAATCAAACCCATATTCTAGTCAAGTTTAAACCAACTTTTCAAGTTTGTGCCCTTTCTTAAAAGAAATTTTAACATCAATTTTTAGTTTTTGTCCAATATAAATCAATGTTGTAGACATTCTTAGAACCGGAATATATGTGCCGGAATCTGCGGCGTACAATTTTTTTTTGTTTAAATGATAGCGACTTGAAAAAAAAAACACTTGAGTAAAGGAAGTGATACTAGTTTGATGAGGTTTTTATTAAATTGTCTTCCACGAAATGAACCAATCCAATGGAATCGAGTTCCTATAAGTAGCGTTCTGAATGTGACTCCCAGAGTAACTACTTTGAAGCCGGAATTGGGGAGTTACACAAAACAAAAGCGAATTCATAAACTTTTGAGTGTGTTTTTTGTGTACGGATAAACATATAAGTATGTATAACTTATTATTTTTATAATAATTCGGATTGAATATATAATTACTAAATTACTATTATAATTGGTCTCACTTTTTTATTTTGCAATTCATTCTAAGGAAGATTAATTTGGAAACTATTTTTCAACATAACCGGTATCAAGTACATTAATTCTTGAATTAGGAAATAAATAGAAATTATACTCTGGCCGAAAAACATAATGGCCCATATTAAATATCAGCCATTGAAATATCGCCAATTGTACTGGATGTGCAGGTTTATGGTGCGGCAAAATTGTACGGACCTACGCAATCAGTCGCAAGGTAACTTATTAAAAAGAAAACAAATAGCAAAGCCTTTTTAGCGGTTGATCTTGGGTTTCCAACCCATGTTGAGAAAGAGAAGCTCTTAACAACTAGACTAACTCGGCCTTCTTACTATTGGAATTGTATGCAAATGTACTAAAATATAAAGAAAGAGTTTTTTTTGGTGCCAACCTGTGCAAAATCTGGTTTCACTATGTGCAATTTTGATCAATTTTGCTCTGTTTTATTAGAGCTGTTTTTAGGAAATTTTTGATAACACCTTACTCAAATGCTACGTGTCATGCATGACTTAATGTCATGTTTCAAAGAAGCACGTGCAAATCAGGAATAGCCAGTAGCTAAGTAACAGTCAAGAATTTGTTAAACTAAAAAAAATGACAACTCATCTAGTTTTAATGAAATGTAAATTTTACATTTACTTTCATGTTCAAGTGAACATGAAGTAAAAGTAAAAATTACAACAAAAATGATTAGCCGGCATCAAAATGTTGAAAAGTTCAGCACAACTTACTCAGGTACATTAAAGTTTGGTTTGGTGTATTTAAAGCTGTATTTTTTAATTCTTAGTCAAATGGAGTCATCAAAATGGTTTCATCTTGAGCTACTATCTCCGCATTTTTGACAAATTAAGTTTATGGCCAAAGAGTTACACAAATTGTAAAATTATTGAAAAAACTTTTGCAGAATCTTGTAGCGTAAATTGCAAAGTAAATTCTCATAGTCATTTTACTTTTCATTTTGACAAGCAATTGTCACCCGTTCTTAGCGCGTTGATATTAAGCTTAGAATTGAAGTGGCTTATAACGATGCTTGTCAACCTATGTAGGCATAAGATCCGCGCTCCTTTAGTTTAGTCACTGTAGTATATTTCATCTTGTACTTAAATTTAGCAACATAAGGTTCTAATATACACTTGTGTTGTGGACCCTTTTTCATAGCGGTTTGGATGATTTAAGCGGCGAGGGTTAGGGTAGTACAGTAACATTTAGTCCCAAATTTCAGTTCAAATCCGGACCCCTCCTTGCAGACGCTATGAAATAACTTATAATTACACTTATTAAAATGTAGTTTTTATAGCAGTACTTTTTTATTAGCTAATGAACTGATGTGCGTACTTAGTTAACTTTAAGTTAAATTCGAAAAGTTGACTTAAAAATTCTAATAATGATAATAACAGGTCACGAAGAGTTTCGTAAATCAAACTCAACATAAAGCAAAAGTAGTAACGAATTGCTCAAAAACTACAAATGTAGTATCACCACATAAAAATTGTGTAGAGGCGCCACTTATATACAAATATTAGTAGTTTTAGGGACAAGTAAAAATATATCGTAAGACAAATGTTGTCATATTAGCAAAGCTGAATGAAAAGGCAAAATTAATACTTCATTAGAAAAGCTTTTCTAAAATGTAATTCCAAAGTTTTCCATCATTACGAGAGTTTGAACTGCCAGAACTTTTGCCATCTCCACGGTTCCATAACACTCGATCAAATTTTCCTTGAGAATCTTAACCCACTTTTTTCCTTCCTTAATTTTTCCATCGAGAATGTAGCAGGCGACTAGGTTAATAGCATTCTGTACCGCAATCTCAATCAAGGGGGAATTTCGAGTAAGAGAATGGCAACGCAGCAAGTACTCTACGCATTTCCTGTAGTTACCGCGTTCTGGAGCAAAGTAAAAGAGCGCGAGACCAATGAAGGTGGAATTCAAGGATGGATTCAGCTGGGGCAAGTTGAGATTGTCCAGTTTTTTCAGATATGTCAACACTTCTTGTACTTCATCTTCTGTCGCCAACCGTTTATACTGGGACAATTTTTCAAGAACTGTCAGCCTCATTGTCATGGCCTTTGATTTTTGGTTTTCAAAAATACAGAGTGAGCAATTGCATTTGAATCCATGTTTCTTCATGATAATGTCACGGCTATCAGTATATGGGCGTGTGTATGTAATTAGGATTTCTTCGCCTGTAAATAAGTTTTTCTTAGTTAATGTTTCCTTAAACCAAAATCTGTTTGAGAGTTATAGCGCAACCAGACAGAAAAGACAGACATTACATTCCCATAAATTAGCTTCTACGCTACTTAATCAATGAACAAAAACAAGCCCATCATAAAAACTATAACAAAATACAGTAATGCTAGATTCGCTAATGTTCGATGTTAATGTAAGAAGGTGAATTTTCTAAAAATTGGTATAAGACATTAATACTGCTTTAGAGATCTAAACATGTTATTTAAAGACTGGGCTTCATTTCAATCTTAATACACGCATAAGTTTAAAGCACGTTTCTAATTGTAAATATTAAAGTAGCACTTATTTTGATGGTAAGAATGACAACAATTTGAATGCTTGCAATCTCATTAGATTTCAATCTACGAAATCACAATGTAATTCACCTACATCCACAGAAGAATCAAAGTTTCAGAGGGGTTTACTTTAAAAATTTTTTTGTTAATCTATAATTTAGGAATTTATATCACATAAGAGCTATTTTGTGTTAATGTAAAGGAGATTTTAAAATGCGTTTACATTAGAGCTATAAAACCATGGCTCATGAATGATGTTCCCCTTCTCATCTGCTAATTGCAATACGCATACAGACTAAAAAGCACTTGACTTGTTAAGTAAGAATTATAATTCTATAAAAATTCACCATTCACTAACCAACATTCAAAAATTAGGGTGAGTAAAAAATTGGTGACTAAATTAGAAAAAAAATGTCACTATAACTTGTACAAATATTAAATACCCTGAGTAATGGATTTGAATGCTCTCACGAGTAGTAAGTCGCCGTAAACGCTCCACCTGCAATTGGCGTCCCAACAACTGTGATTAATAAAAGAAGGTAGAATCCAAAGCCCCGATGAAGCGTCTTTCCCCGGAATTGATTGAATCGCTTCCTCTTGTCCTTCGTCGTCTGAAACTTGGCCAGCAAACGAGTTGTAAGTGCAAATTCCTTGAATTCGTTTCATGTCAACAACTTTCTCTCCATTTTCCAGCGGAGGTAGATCCGGCCCTGCATACAACTTATAAAGTTCTTCACGTAGGCTTGGATCAAACTGAAGGCGATCTGCAACTGCTCCAGCTAGCATTTCCTGCTCTATTGTGTTCACGTATTTCGTCTCTAGATTTACGTTCATTCCAAATTTGTTCATTTCCGGAAACACTATGGCAAAGGCCTTGGACAAAATCAGAAGTTGGCCAGGCACAATGTCTTGGTCTGCAACGAGTCCTCTGCCCTTTTCAGGAACTTCAGCGACGAAAACGGGCCCAGCAAAGTCTGCAACGTCTTCATGTATTTTTTTAGAATCAGCCTTGTGCAAATGAACAATGTCATACTCGCCAGTGCTTTGCTGATGAAGTTGTGTTTTTGCATTTTTCAAAAGTTCTTCAAATACATGCTTATCTGCTGTCTCAGCCAGATGAATCTAAAATAGTACCGACATTGGAATTATTTGATATAATAAATTAATCTATATACATTTAAGAAATTCCATAGTATTACTTGTGCCCTCGAATCATGTCACAGGTGTAGGCAGCTTTTCAGCACATATGGACATAGCAACACATATGGACAAGTCTTTATTCAATAAACATTAAAAGTAATATGAAAAAAAATTAAATCAATTAAACATGTTTTGAATATGGTTTAGATTAAATTTTACATGATCGCATAAGAATTAATTAAAAAAAAATTGTTACTGCTGTAAAGGAAATACCGTCAAAGGTATTTCAATGAATATAAAAAATTAATTTTCAACAAATTTTTTTACTCACTCTTTGTACCGTGCGTTTATATTAAATACTAATTTGGAACTTGAGTTTAAGTAGTTTTAGTTTGTATAAACAAAGAACATGAAATAATGAGCTGTCCATATATGATAGCAGCGGTGTGGTGCCCAACTGGGTTGCCCAGCTGATGAAAAGCTGCCTACACCTGTGACATGATTCGAGGGCACAAGTAGTATATACGTAGGTAACCTCAAATGTGTTTGTGTAACTATGTGAATGAACTGCGTTTATACATGTAGAATGTGTAGTGGTTTTGGCTACATGCTTCAATTGTTGTAAAGAAGTCAACATGTTAAGTCAATAACAGTTCTATTAATTGATCTAAGCCAAAGCCGTTATAATAACTGGGTCATACTGGACTTTCAAATCAATGAAACGAACCTTAAATTTATCAAACATGTTGAACGAGGCATCTAATGAAAAAACGTTAAATCGTTTGTACTTTTAGCATTAGTTTTCCACGTTTCCGTCATAGTTATTTTGGTAATTAGTTGTAAGTAATTTTTATTCAGGGTATAGAACAATTGTTCTATAAGGTGCCAGTTAGTATAAAGCCTCTTAAGTCCAAAAAAAATCTGTATAACATAACGCCAAATATGTTTATTGGTGTTAGTTTTGTATTTATATCTAAAAAATAAAAGTGTATGTTTGTTTAAAATAGAAATTTGAACTTTCTTACTTGAAGCAATGCAACAGCCTCGTCAAATCGCTGAAGACCACAAAGCGCCCTTGCCTTTCGGAAAATTCCTTTCGAATGAGTTGGATCCATACTCAAAAGGTTATCGAGGTCCTTAAGTGCACTATGGAAACTTCGCAAATTAGTGAGTGCGGCTGCCCGGTTGCATAACAAGGCCTTGGTCACTTCATCGTCATCACTTTTACAAGTGAGCCCTTCGGAGTATGCTTCTACTGCCATTCGAAACTTTTTGGAAACAAAATTTTGGTTACCTTCGTTTTTCCATTCAAGGGCACTTTGAGGCTCTTTCTTTATAAACTTTTGAAATTTGGACGGAATAGCCCCCTTAAACTTTACCCAGGGAAACGTAGTTTTGAAAGCCTTATCAGAAATGAGCTGTACGTCAGAAGGATTGTCGCATCTCAGAGCAAAACCCCCATCTTGAGTGGACTTGAACCATGGGTGTTTGACCACAATGACCTGACCCACGGGAAGGTCAGAGGACAATGAATCACATGTGTCACTGGCGGAGAATGTGTAGTTGTAGAGTGATAAGCGTATTGCTAGGTCACCCGGGGGGTCCTCGACCAGGGTCATAATAGAGGTCATTTTGAAAGGTGGAAGTATTGTTCGACATAGAAAGTACTTTCCACTTAGGACTTTGTCTGTACTGTGAGATAAAGTAAGAATGTCAACGCAGTTGGAGCGAGTCAGTTCGACGCAAGTCGTCGTAGACTTAATGCCTGTTGACGCCGATTGCGACATCCTGTAGGGGTCCCTACGTAGGAATTCTTTTTCTTGTTCCATTATGTTTTCATGTTGGTTGATAAGAAAGCCTTTATCAGTATACTGACGCAGCATTGCTGGGTTGCTAAGGCTACCAGCCTGCATTTCTTTCAGTTTTTGAAACCGTTGCTCCATTTCCTTTTCCATGCTGAAGTGACATAGTAACGAAAAAATAAACACTTGCGGGATTTAAAATAGGTATTGATTGTTATTTGAATTATTGATCATTACTTTATAATTATTGAATATTTAATTGACTTAAACGAATATCAACCAGGATTGTCCAATGTTGCCTAAATAGGCCTTTTGACATTTAGTTAATTTCCGTTAACTATAGGAGTTCACGCCCTGTCAAGCTGTTAATTCAGTTTTACAAATCTCCATCTTGCATTAATTAACATGTAAAGCTATAGTTAACTTGTATAAAAAGTAAACTTTTGTTTTGCAACAGAATAAATAAGTATATTTTGCTTTAAAGCATTATAGTTTGTTTACAATCTTGCCCGTATATGAAAAGCACATTCACTTTAGTTGTTTTTGAATGTTTGAATTACAATTTAATTAGAAGAAAAACATACGTATAAGTAGAAATTGAAATGAAATTGTACTTCAAATTTATTTTCTAGGTCTCTGTCCAGTTGTGATAATTAATAAATAATGAATGATATATACTTACGTTTCAAATCAGTCTTCGAAAATTTGGGGAATGACGTTTCCAGTGATTTATGTATAAGTGTGTAATTTTTTTTAAGTTTTAAATTTAAACCACCGTAAACATCTGTTTGAGAAAGACTACTCACTCACAGTCAATGTTTTTTTTCTTATTCCCGTGAAGTTGAAATTATTTTAAGGACTTCCTTTCATTATTCCTATCCTCTTTGGGGTAATAGAAGAAACGTGTTATAGCGTCTTTCAATAGAACACATATACTCAATTGAGTGAGGAATTGATGCCAACGTGATACACTTATGTTTTACTATTGCTTTAAGCTAATATCTTGTTTTATAATTTTATAAAGGCGTAAAATTTAGATTAAGCACCATTACCTCTTTTTTTTATTGAAACAAAGCAAATTGGTGAAATCGCGTTAGTTTAACACTTAAACTCGCAATCATTTAATCGAAACCAGGAATTTCCTCGTTTTTTTAATCAGTGAATCGGTGTGATGTACCACATCTAATGTTGGAACTATATTACCTTTTTTAAGAAATATAACATATATAAGTTCACGTTAATAATTATTTGAATAACATGAATCACGAAAATTATATGAAGCTTGGGTCTTTATGCATTTGCCTAACGGCTACTCTAACGATTCAGAGAACAGAAAGTGCCCGAGTGTAAATTATTAAAAAAAAAATATATGAAAGTTACATCAACTTAAAGTCCAATTAACATTTTTAGGCACACCAATAAATTTGAGTGAGTTCAGTAAAATTGCCAGCAGCCTTGATTCACGCAAAGCTACGCTATCATTTTAATTAATTGCATTAATTAATAATTTAGGAATATATTAACTGAAAAAAAATATTAAGCTTTTCACACAAGGACTTAATGACAAATTTATTGCTTCCATTTTTTATTAATGAAAATGAGTCCGATATTCTCTTTTTTCGATTGTGGTTTTCTCTCAATCGAATTATTTAGTTTAGTAATACAGTATTCCCTTAGTATAAGACCCCCGTGAATAAGACCCTCCCCGATGTAAGACCCCCTTTTTAAACGTTTGGTCCGTCTTATGGAGTGTTT
>VYYI01003118.1:0-12976 GCA_021029175.1 Bilobella aurantiaca
GTACTCCAGCGCAGAGATTAGTATCCTGGAAGTATTTCCGGAGATTAGTTACGAAACTCAAAAGATTCAAACGAAACGCTTATAATCGCTGAATTCACTGAATTATCGCTTTAAAATCGCTGAATAATTATCGTTTACCTTAATTGGCTTCCCGTAAGCTGCTTGGCAGTCCTCCTGCTTCCACAGTGGGACAAGCGTTTCCATCAAAGTGGTGGACTGTGGCCCACCGTAGTGGATTGTGCCCCACCCTGTCACGATCCCCACCTCATTGGCCAATTCGTCCTTGCGGGTGGGGCTTGGGAGGCAGATGGGGAGGATCCCTTCCACTGCATTAGCCAATAGGAGGAGAGCAATATCGTTTTCATAGGAAACTCTTGAAAAAGTTAACTAGCAGTTAGTTAATGACCAATTGTAATTAACACTGTAATTAACGGTGAGCTAGCATTGCAATTAACACGGTTTCTATTGAAATTTCACCTGTTGTAATCGTTGTGAACGAGTATTTCTTCAATGTCAAAATCTGCTCTCTTCTCATTGGTCACATTGAAGGCGTACTCTCCGAGGCGAACTCGAATTTCATTGGTCGAGAAGCCGTCGACGCAGTGCGCCGCTGTCAAAACGTGACTCTCTGCCACGGTCCACAGAAATGTTAAATGTCGTTCCACAAAACAAGGATTTTTGTGAAAAATTACCCGAAATGAGAACGCCGCCGCAGTACTGTCCACCGCGGGCATCGTCGCTGAAAGTTTTTTTTTTAAACAAAAGGAAATTTTAAGCTTTTTTTAAACAAAAGAAACAAGACTTCTTAAACAGAAAGAAATAAGATTTTTAAAACAAGAAACAAGTTTTAGAACAACATTGTTTTTTTTTAAACTAAAAAATATCAAACTACAAACCTTGAAACGTTCGAACGTAAAATCGCTACCATCCAAGGCCACGCCTTTGGATCCGCCTTTCTCCCGCCCACGACGCGCGAAACTTGCTTCTCGGTTATTCCGCAAGAGCGATTCGAGTTGTGCGCCGGCGCAGGAATGCGTTTCGGTTTCTTAGTTGTGCGCCGCCGATTCGGTCTCCTTCCACGGTTTCGCTTCCTAGATTCAGTGACTCCGGGATCGACTGGGCAACATACGCCGATGTAGCCTTTAAACGTACATGCCTGATCCAAGAACGCCGAGAAATCGCTTCGAAACGTTTCTTGAACGCAGTACTCTACATGTCTGCACTGCCCCGTCTGCACCGCCGGCACTTGGCACCGGCCGTGTGCCTTATTGGGCTAGAAATTTAAACGCTGTTTGAACACATTTTGAACGATTTTGAAAACGTTTTAAATATTTTTAGAAAGACCGTACTCGTCCTTCTCCGAAGACATAGAATCCCGACGAATTTGACTCGGCATCCCGGTAAAATACCCCGGAAGAGTTCAGCTGTCCCCGAGTCGTGTCCCAGTCCCATGCCAACCCGAATTTCGAAAATGGCGGTTTTCCCGTTGACACGTGCCCTCTTCCGCCAAAATTCAAATTGAGGTTGACAAAGGGAAGGCGAATGACATTCTCTCTTCCGTAACCACTATTAATACTTCGAGCACTTGCGCCTGCGCTTTCCAAATTTTCACCATTTCTTCCTGCGTATCTCCAATTTCGAAATCCACCAAAACCGTTTTGGCCTTTTTCACAAAATCACATTTCAAAACAAAAACGCTAATCACTGGAATGCTTAAAAAATACTGGAACGTTTAGAAGTCGCTGGAAAGCTTAAAAACACTGAAGCGTTGAAAAACGGATGAAAAGCTTAAAAACTACTGGAACGCTTAAAAATCGCAAAGCTTAAAAAACGCTTGGACGCTTAGAAAAAGAGAAATAGCCGTACTTACCTTTCCCTTCTTCAATGTAAAACACTTGAATGTTAATTAGCAGTGTTACAATTACTTTAACTTCCATTTAATTAACTTAAAATTAAAAATTACTGAAAATAAGTTCAGAAGAGCGTTTTCCTCCAATAAAATAAGGTGTGATTAATCGAAGTCCCTTCTTGCAAAAGAACGTAAATTGGGCAATTAGCACCCCAGTCGTGATTTCTGAGAAAATTACACGACTTTTGGCCCATTAAAGCTTATCCAGGAGCAAACGAGTTTTTGCTACAAAAACAATTAATATGCAAAACCTTGTAAATGTTATCGAAATATTATCGTTATATAAAAAAAAATTATTAAAAAAAGACGTTTTTTTTCAGCATTTACGACCCCAATTTGCCTACCATTTCTGAAGGAATATGAAGTCAAGGAGAATTTGGGAGATGCCAAGATCCTGCGACACAACAACACAATGGTGGCAGGATGGGGGAAAACTAGCAACGGTAAATTAATTGACAATTAATTTTTAATTAAAGTTAACTATAATTAACATTATTTTTCAGTTGAGCTCATTGGCAGTTCGACACTCCAGTTTGTCCGTGTTCCAGTTCAGCCTCATATTCTCTGCCGAGTGACCTACGGCTCACTCAATGTCACCGAGAGGCAGTTGTGCGCAGGCGGGGTCAAAGGTCAAGATTCCTGTTTGGGTGACAGCGGCGGGGCACTGTATTTGCCCACGCCGCCGGACCGTAGCTCCGCCTCACGTGCCCTTCGCATCTTTCAATTGGGCGTGGTTTCCTTTGGGAAAACGAAGTGTGGCAAGGGAAATGAGCCGGTTGTGTACACGCGAGTGAGGAGCTACTTACAGTGGAATCCTGGATCACGTACGGGAATAAATTGGCCAATGAGAGATCAACACCGTGTTTTTTTTTATATTGTTGTAGTTATTATTAAACCGTCAAAATTACAAGTTGAAAAAAAAAGATAATTGAGTGAAGTTTAAGTAATTTAATTACCATTTAATTACCGCTAAGTGGTAATTGTATTTGAAAAGTCGGTTAAACTTAATGGAATTTGGAATTTAAAATAAGGCAGGAAATTAGCTCAGTTGGCAACTTTTCTGAGAAGAGGGGGTCGTCGCTCTTGGTCGTGACCCTTGACCTCTTCGAGCCTCGTCTTCGCTAGCAGCGATTGCTTGAGCCAATAGGAAGTCTTCTTGCTCTTGCGACAGAGGTTGATTGCTATTTCCTCCGACTTGCAAGTTCTCACCGCTAATTGACGCTTGGAGGGCGAGTGCAAGGGCGGTCTCTTCAGACTAAAATTGAATTTTATCTTGAATTAATTAACTAATTTTAATTAGTTCAAATAAATAAATTCGATTAAATAGTTCCACTTCTTAAAATTCAGTCTCTTTAAGCCACAAGGCTTTTTAAGTTAGTTACCAGATTGCCTTGGATCCTTGACTCGCTATAAGAGCTTCGTACCCCTGCAGCAGGCGGCTCATGGCGGGGCATTGGTCCACCATTTCTGAAACCCTTGGAGCCACTGGTGGGGGAAAGTGGTCCCTGAGTCCTGGAAAGAGCCGCTTGAGCCGCCTTGCTCATTGGTTTTGTTCCAGGTGGCGCTGAACAGGCATGGTCCTGCGCGTGGCGGTGCCTCAGACAAAAGTTCTGACCGCATAGATCACATACGACGGGAATGAGCTCCTTCTGCTTACACCCTTTGTACGAACAGCGATTTGTGTACACTTTCTAAAAGTAGCAAAAAAAACAGCGGTTAACATACCGTAACTCTACGATTCCCAACCTTTGCCTTTCGTTCTTGAACTCGGGTTTAAAGCAAATCACCTTTCGTCTGTCCACTGCCCTGTCCGATTGGCAGTCATTGTCAATGTGACGACTGACCCGAATGTCAGGGAGCTCGTCACTCCTTCCAGGTATCGGCGTATTACAGAGTGGACACACTGGCACTTGGACATCCTTTCGGTAGGCCGCAGGACAATTGTGGTTCTCGTACTGGTAGTGTTCCGAACTGTTACCAAAAAAATGCAGTGACAACAATTGAAAACTCACTTTGTCTCTTTAGTGTCTACTATTAATACAAGTGTTAAAAGAAGTTCCACTTCCTGAATCAGTAAATCACTTACCAGAATGTATTGTTACAAGCATCACATTTGACAGGAAGGAAATCTAGAAAGAAAGGAACAACTCAATTAGTCAATTACTTGTATACAGGAGCACGACCTACAACCTGCATCCTACGACCTGTATTTATGATGCAAGTACAACCTGCACACCTGCACCTTTTAGTAAAAAGCTTTAACACTAAACGCTACTTTAATAAGCGGGAAGCGACCTAAGGCTCGCTAATCTTTAACCTTTAGCTTTGCCAGCGATTCTTACCGAGTTGCCTGCAGTTGGCCTCGTTGCAGTGCTTCCCTAGGCCTGGAAATTCCATGATCGCTGAATCGCCGAATTTGGGATTTGACCTCTGACCTGACCTTTAAGGGCCTCTCTTCACCCGTCTACTGACCTGCTCAGCCGTTCACCTTCTGCTTAAGTACTCGAGAATGACTGGCAAAAATGTCAGATCATGACGAAACTAATTTCTCAAATTCAATTAGCGTGACACAGACCCGTGAATTTATAAATAATTCTAGCTTTCTCCGGATTTCTTTATACCCACATGTCGGCACTTTTCACTCACCAAATTTTTTTTTGTTAAACCTAAAAATAAATAAATTAGTTGACTCTACAGTTAGAAAAAACTCTCTCCATGCTTTCTCCAATCAACTTAAACAACTTTTTTTTCAAAACTCAACAAAACTCCGCCATGAAAAGTTTAATATAACCTTAAATCATTAATTAAATTTATGTATTGTATACTTTCTTTTAGTTTTATGTGCAAATTCTATACAAACTTCTCCAAAAATTGAACAAAATAAAATATGAATATTTTTCAAAAATCATGTAAAATGACGCTGGACCTGCGAAGTCTCCTGACCTACCTCAATGCACTCCCAAAGTAGTCTACTTTAATTAGAAATTAACTCGGTATTTTAGATGAGTGAGGAAAAAAAGTTATGTCACCTCAAATGACAAGCTCACATCCCACCGTCCAAACTTTGAAAAATCGTGGAAAATGACGCCGGACCCACGGAGTCTCTCTACCTACCTCATTTAACTACCCAATTAGTCTACTTTAATTAGAAATTTATCTCCTATTTTAGGTTCGTGAGGAAAAAAAGTTATAGCACATCAAAGTCCAAGCTCACCTCCCACCATGCAAACTTTAAAAAATCGTGGAAAATGACGCCGGACCCACGGAGTCTCCCTACCTACCTCATTTAACTACCCATTTAGTCTACTTTAATTGGGAATTTACCCCTTATTTTAGGTTAGTGAGGAAAAAAGTTATGGCACATCAAATGTATAGCTCACCTCCCACCATACAAACTTTTACTCTACTTCCTTGAATATATTTGAATTATGAATATGAATGAATATTGAACTTCTTGAATTATTCATTTTTACTACAGCATTTAAGAATTTGCAAACGCTGTTCTCGAATTTTTAATCTCATTTTCATTTCCGGTTTCCTGGATTGCCCTAGAAATATGAAAATACGGAAATGAACAAAAAAAAATAAATGCTGTACTTTTTGAATACGATTGCTTTTGTCCTACCTGATAATATGTTGCTACTTTGGTTGCTAAAGTCCTTCGGTTAGAGCCGTACTCGCTCAAGAAGCGCATTCCTAGGTCGGTAGTTTGCAATAGCTCCTCCATGATTTGTATGCCACTTTCCAACACTGCTCTAATCGAGTAGTCTTCCGGAATTTCAGATAGCGCTTCTCGTATACGCAAGAGAACATGAATACCGCATGTGTTACCATGCTGTTGTACAAGCCTTGGGATATGGGGTTCGGCCGGCTGGTTTGTGACAGGCGGAAACTTTTCCCAAATCAAGTGAACCAGGCGACGGTAGCGTTCAGGCGTGTACGAGCAATGCAGTGAATCAAGCACAACAGCTTCTCCAGTTCTAACCATTAACTTTACAATAAACCAGTGTCCCACTGTACAGAACGGAACCAGAAGTACTTCAACCGTTGCTGGAATTGTAATGTTTCTGTATGCTTCGGCAAAAAAAAATTCTGGAAGCCTAGGATTGTGCTGTAGTTGTAATGCTGTGCGGCACTGAAAAGCTAAAGAGTCAAATATGAAGCACCGCTCATTTCCAAAGACGTTAAGCAACAATGAGCCGTAAGCGTTAATGACAACATCGTCGAGCCATCGGTTTTCCGTAAGAGTTGCCAGATTACTTAATCTTCCCGCAACCGTTTGTGTTTTAAATATGTCGACGGTTGACCAATTGACACGACCAGCCTGAGGTACTTGACCTGCGCTTGTGGTTGCTTTAGGTGACTGATTCTTTTCCCATTCATCTTTAGGTGTGGGTTTGTAATATTTAGTGGAAGTTGGATTAAAGTATGTGTTGCCTTTTTTTGTATTTCTTTGCCAATTTTCTTGCGAATGGACTTCGTCTTCAGAGTACTCCTTTTTGCAACCACTGTCCTCTGTTTTTTTTTGATAGTTTGGCATTCGTTTTTGGGTTACCAGATTCATGACGGCTTCATTGACAATCCCATTGACAACATTTGCATGATGGCTTACAAAGGTTGGCGCGTACTCATTTCGAACAGGATGGAGTTGTACTTTAGTATGACCAAAGTACGATTCAATGGCTGCGATGGTACTCCTTTCAAACTCTGGAATTCGACTTCGAACTATGACCCCAGCATACAAAGGGAAATACGCGATGTATGTATCTTGATAAACATCTAGTACGGTTGGACAGAAATAAACATTCGAAGTGTCGCACGCTTTGTTGAAGCATTGACGATTAATATTTTCACTCTCGTGCAAAACGTCGTTGCCATTTAACGCATTCCTTTTTGACCTAAATCGTTGGAAGAAGGGGGAACATTCACGTTGCGTTGTTGCATCTTTGCTTAAAAAAACCAGCCTCTTGCATATGCAGCTCTTCATCGGTGCGTTTAGTTAGTGGAAATTCATCTATTTCATGAGCGCCTATGTTCACTGTCAATTCCTGTGCCACCTTTTCAATGTAAGCACGCGGTAACATCTTCATGCCAAATAAATGAATTACTTTTTCTAGCAACAATTCGAACTGCTTCTCATCGTTCACTTGCTGAAGCCTTGCTAAGGAGTGTAGCGCCATACGCCTCGTTTTTTTTGGAATTCCTTTTCTGGCAAGATTGCTTGAGAAACTGTGCATTAAATGCGCTGAGCAGATAAATACAAATACCTTATCATCTGGCCATTCTTCTCGTTTGTTGAAAACCTCCCATGATCGCAACAAGTAAATTTTGATTGCCTCTCTGTTCATGGCAACGAGAAAAGCATGGATCATTGCAAAGCTGAAGTCAACGGTTACACCTTCAGTTACTTTCTTCTCGAAAGCCGGAAGCTTACATTTTACAGCGTGGATCACTTTCGCAACAAAGCCTTCTATATCAGCTTCAGTGTGAGAAGAAAGCAACGCCTCTGCCACCGGAAAACTGATGCCTTCTGGCACGATTCGGCATAAAATCGAGTACATAAAAATTTTGCCTGATCCCACTTTTGTGTCGCGAACGGCTTGAGGATGATCATGTGAGCTCTTTGTTTTTATGCAGGCTTCACGCATTCGTTTGGGAATTTTACAGAAACATCCACTTGCATCTGCGTGAAACCAGCTTCCTCTTCTTTGTCGTGCTGCCAATTTGATCTGCTGAGCAGAGTACATATGAACCTCTAGAGGTAATTCAGCATACTTTTGCACAAAGCCGACTACACGTCCCTCTCTTGGAAAACGTTTGTCTGACACCAAGGCGTTAATACATTTATGCATTTGCTGATTAAACTCATCTTGTTCACTTCGCGTGACTTCCGACTTTGCTTTACGCAACGCTGGCTCCGATTTGAAGGGTCTGTTGTTATGAAGCAATCTAAGCTTTTCGACATGAGACATCGATTCTGTGTATAACACAAAAGCGTTTCTTTTCGCTAGTTCTTTCTGCACTTCCAACCTATGTTCGCCACCTAGCGAAGCTGATGTTTTTTTCGTTTGGAGAAGTGTAAAACATCCCTGAGTTTCCAGTATTACGCTAACACGACAATTTTGATTGATTGGTCGCTGGACGACCCCACTGAACAACATTCCGCAGTCCCCTCCACAAGCTCCTGCAATTTTAATTGCTGGCTGTGTTTCTTTTTTGTAGTAATATGCTGCTGCTGTTCCTCTGAAGCTACAGACCATATTACTTTCCGCCATTTTCTTGTTCACCAGCGGTGCCCATTTTCGCTTCCTGAGTTCCCTTTTTTCAAAGTCATACATTTTACACCACTCGTCCGGTTCAAACCGAAGAATGACAATTTTTGGTGGGACGTAGTCCAGTTCCTCTTTGCTAACATTCAAGACATCCATCAACACTCTCCGATTGTGATCAAAATTTTTTTGACCTTTCATGTTATCAGCATAATTGTCATTTTCCTCGTCTTCCCCAGTCGGCACATCTTCCGCTTTCCAACTTTCACCACCAGCGCATTCCTTGAAGCCATGACATTCCTCTGCTGGGTCATCACATTTGTTATCTTCGGGATCAGGTTCTTCGGGCCTTGGACTTTCACTTAAGGGTGGCTCAGTGCACTCCTCGTTCGGAGTGCAGTAATTATATCCCGTGTCTGTTTCGGCAACACCATCAGTAAAGTCTCCATCAACGGCAATATTTTCACCTTCATTTGCCAATTTTTCAGCATGTAGGTTGGAATCAGAATTAACTTCGAACGTGCTTTGATTGTCATTTTCTTGCAGGACTTGATCACTATTTGTCTGATTAGGATTCTCCTGATCTGTACATATTGGACACGTCCAAGGAGAATTCTCTTCCCAGACTTCAGGATCATAGTCGGTGCATGGCTTTGGCCCGTAATGGTACCAAATAGCACAGTACTTGCTCGTCTGCCTCTCGCACTGCACCATAGGCAGTGAAGGATTATTCTTTTGTTTGCACAAACAGTATCTTTCTTCAAAGTCTGAGGGAGAAAATTTAGCAGGTGGCCTTCTTGTTCTCCGTTGATTTCTCGGTGGGGTACTGAAACCCGTTTTGCAGGGTTTTTGAGTGTTTTTTGATTCGTCTGAATCAAATTCAAAATTGAAATCATCCTCAGCATTCGATTGATTTTCAGCATTTTCAGCATTTGCATCATTTGCTTCATGTGTTTCATTGCCTAAATTAAATAGCAAACAGGTTTGTCATGCTTTTTGTGTTGTGAATGAATTAATACGCCTAAAGCAATTAATTATTGGTTTCCTAAAATACCTGAGTCTAAAATCGGCGTCGTCGGCACTCTGATGTCTGAAGTATCATCGCAGCCATATGCCATCGATGACAGCGCCTCCTGCGCTCTTTTCAACTCTGATGCATTGAAGGCCCCTCGTCTAATGCACTCTTGTACAACATTCAACAGAAGGCTATCGTCGACAAGAATGTCATCAATTGATATATTGTCGTTAGTCTCTAAGTCTGCATCTGCTAAAGCAAAGCCATCTTCCTCGGCGTTGCAATCTGGTGTAAGAGATATAGGGACATTAGATTGGAATGTTGAATTTTGCTCTATGACGTCAGGTTCATTTTCGCAGGAGTTAAGGGGTTTCTGAGGTGCAATATTACTCCGAAATTGTGTTACTGTGCTTCACCGTCAGCAACTTCGTAAGTGTTGAAACATCCAGTTCACTGAACTCTCTTGCTCGCATTTCCTTGGTAAGTAACGTTAGGTTGCTGGGATGTTTCAAGTATGCCAATAGCTCAGTGATTAATTCAATTTTTTGTTTTGAGTTGATCTTTTTTCGGTGTATGACGTCTTTCCAGAAACTGTACTCAAGCAGTTTCTCAATTTGCCTCTCCTCGTCATTTTGGATTGCAGAAATGCAATCCAGACCATCAATCAGGACTTGGTGCATCATTTGTCGATGCCTCTCATAGTTGTAATCACCTTCAAGAATAATTTTTTTCAATTGTATTACACTCTTCAATAAAAATTTTTGTTTGCACACATACGTTTCAAAGCAATGTTATTTAAAAGGTGGCAATTTTTTGACATTTCGATGCATTCGACTCCACAGATGCCGCTTCTTGCCCCCATCGCACATTTATCCACCAAACTTCCTCGGTAATGACAAACAACTCGATAGTTTGTCCACTTTTCTTCTGCAGAATGATAACCAGCGCCTGCAAATCAATCAGGAAATAAGGAATACGCTACGGAATATTGGACAGTATGACAGTAAAACCACTATCTAACCCAAAATAAATTCAAACCAAACTTTGTTGAATTTTTCATTTTTATATACTATCTTTGATTTCTGTGTTTCGTTTAAAATATTAGCTTACTGAAATCCAAATACTCATCCAAAAAAAAATACTGTTTTTTCTTTCTGCGATGCAACTGGTAGCGGTCCTTTCGCAAAACAGGATCTCCAACTTGACGATCTACCGTGCTACTGGTGAAACTCCAAACACTTTCTTTTCTCCAGAAGGGGAAAGGCCGGTCCAAATTAACTTCATAAACGATAACTGAATCAGCAAAGATGTGACCCTTGAACTCTTGACATAATGTCAAGAAAGGGTTAGGATTTTGTAAGCACTCCAGTGCCTCTTGAAATCCATTAAGACCCGTCTTGTAAATACCTGGCATTGGAACAACCGCCGCAAGCGTTAAGGTGAAAATATGCCAATTTCGTCAAAACGTTTGGAAGACGTTATTCATTGGACTTTCTGATCACAATTAACGATTCCAGAGGAAGTTTAATCTCCCCGCAAAATTGAGACAGCAAAGTTGACGGGGCGAATTTCATGGTCAATTATAGAGATCAGGAGAACAAAGGGGTTGTTGAGGGCCACCGAGTTTGCATCAAAGTGGGCTACTTAACTTAATACCCGAGCATTTTGTAACTCATTTGATCGGAAGTGGCGTTGGGTTAACATTCAACTCTGAGAACCTCAAGTCCGCTCATCGATAAAATGGTAATTTTTTCATTTTTTATTATTTAATTTTAATTATAATATGTAATTGTATAATTGTATATTTGTATAATTGTAATTGTATAATGTATAAAATATGTAATTTTATCGTTTGTCATTTTTGGTATTCATTTCTATGATTTTATTTTAAATGCTTGTTGGCTTCATTCTTTGCGTTTCAGAAGGCGTGGATCATTATTGCGTTAATGACGGCATTCATCTCGACCCAAGATGCTGCTCCTATTGGTTCAGCAATGAGCCAATTCTTCTCCCCTGACATCGTGAGAGGATTTGTCAGCACTTTCAAGGACGCTGTCGGTTCCGGATCCGATTTTTCAGAAAGAACAGGTCTCAAGTATGCAGACGTGTACAACAACCAGCTACTCGTTTCCGTGCTCAACGCTTTTACAAACTACAAGCAACGCGAGGAGGACGTTCTACAACGGCAGCTACTACAAAAGGACGTCCACGATGACATGGTGCACTTCTCGGTAATCACTACTCTCCTCGTTGTCATTGCGATGTGCATGGCCTTCAACACGTTGATGACCGTCAAGAGAGTGAATGAGAAAAAGGTGGAAGTTCAACGGAAAAAAGATATGCAGCGTTTGAAAGTGGACCTCTTATCCAGGTACTTACGAGGTAGGCGTGATGGTAGAGGTGATGGTAGAGGTGATGGTAGAGGTGATGCTGGTCGTCGGGACAGGTACGACGACAGCGCATTTGATGATGGGCAGTCCATCTTCTCAATCGCATAAATTGACATGTTGCAGACAAAAGAGCAACGTTCTAAATTTCTACTTGCTTACGAAGTATTATTGTAGTAAAACATTTACGTACCCGAACTAATTTTATAGTGTCCCACTTAAAATTTACTGGGGAATGATACGTATAGTTTACTTTAAATAAACTGCTTATTTTATTTGTAGAAAAATGAGTCGTGATTTTATTATATTTAATCATTTTGCACAAATGGAAGGGATCATTTCCATATAGTAGATGAAACTACAGTGTCTTCATAAAGTCAGGACACTTAACTGCGGAGACCTTGAAAAAAGTGGGGGCCCTTAACCAATCGCAAATTGATGACATTCCACCGCTTCATGACATCATCAGACTTTAAAAAATACTTCATTTAGCTTTAACGATAATCTTGATTTTGGAACATTATTTCGAAAAAAAAAACTCTTTAGAAAAATTGCTCATTTTGAAACCAAAATTTCAAACAAGCAAAACAGGATTCCATCATTTTTGTTTACAAGTTTTCATGATTAAGTGTATTGTCCAATTTCAAATGTGTTTCGAAGCCTGGAGGACTTGAAAGAATTCAAAATAGGCCCCTTAAAATATAAAAAGCAGTTCACAGAGACTAGAAAACAAACGGGAAATACTTTTTAATTTTTTACTTCAAAATTTTGAACAAATTGAAATTGCAAATTCGAAACACAAAATGAAATCTAGGCTTTATTTTCCCACTATGGTTTCAAAATAATTAACTTGTTTTGATCTTGGGTGTGCAGTTTTTACTTGAAGGCACTGTATAATAGACTTTCAAAGGTTCTTTATTGCAATTGTTTAAACAATCCTAGTAATCAGGATAACAAATATCTTGTAACAAATACAAGAATACTAGACGAGCAAAAACTGTCAATGGCTCTTGTCATTAACTTCCCAGTCGTTCAAAAATGCTAGCTCATAAGTTTTGAACCAAATGTTTAAATTTTCAATGGAGCAAAAAATAATGGTTTAGGTTCTCACGATACGCGACATTGCAAAAATGATTCATATGTTTACAAATGTTCAGACCCGTTTAGCAAAAATTGCTTTTAGATTTTTAAAGGGTCCCATGAGCTCACTCGACCATTGCAAATCACAAAGTTATTCAGCAACTTATTTTTCAAAGTTTGGACGGTGGGATGTGATCTTGACATTTGATGTGACATAACTTTTTTTCCTCATCAACCTAAAATCCCGAGTAAATTTCTAATTAAAGTAGCCTACTTTGGGAGTGCATTGAGGTAGGTCGGGAGACTTTGCAGGTCC
>VYYI01003119.1:0-12974 GCA_021029175.1 Bilobella aurantiaca
CAACAGGAAAAAAGTTTGGCGGAGAAGAAATTAGAAAGCTGTTGTCATGGAGAGATGTTTGGTTGCTATGGTTACTGAAAAATTTCTATGCCGTGATTACCTGGTCGCCAAAATTCAGGAAAATGGTCAACTTTATTGTTGCTCGTTTTATTGAACATGTTGCTAAGAAAATTGATTCAAAATCAAAGGACTTGTCAATGCTCTCGGAAAACATAAGTTGGACAGAAAAATACAGGAAACGAAACGAAGCTGTAGTTTGCGAATGGAAAAAAATTAAGGCGATTCTAAGCTTAATGAGAACTAAAACTTCTACAGCTCACAACAAGTTTGGGCGGAAAAAAAGAACCTTCGAGTAACGAGTTTAAGTTGAAATAAATGCTAAAATAAGATTTACTCGCTATGAAGCAGTTTCTGTAAGTTTACAAAAACGTACAATCAATGTGCAATATGTGCAGGTGTGCCAAGTGAGCTATTGCAGTGAAAGTAATGTACATATTAATCATATTTTCAAATAAAAGTGTTTTAATAACTTAAAACAGTAATTTAAAATAAACAATACAAACGGTCTGTAAAATTAACTTCCTCCATCACAAGGGGTTTGAACTAAGTTTCAACTGTTAAGAGTCTGCTTTCCAACTTTAAAAATAAACCAAGGTATGCATTTTTGCAACTAGCAGGTATTTTAAACGCAGTATTTTTCTAACTTTAAAAAAATTGTAGAATGTATTTTTAATGCTCTTTGACATTCGCCTATAAGCCTGGTCAATGTTTTTGTGCTAATGAGTGGGGGAGGGTGGTCTCGGCCTGTTGAGTTGACTAGGAAGTTCCGAGGTCTGAAGTTAATGGGGTTTCTGCTGGGAAATCAACGTGGGGTTGACCACCGAGGAGCCTCTTGCTTAGGCAGAGGCTCAGCACTACCTTACGCATACCCACCCATCTTCAGCTTCCACAACCGCAACTTTTCAGGCCTCCACTCCCCACTACCACACCACCACTGTTTTACTGTGCTGACTGTGCTGGTTCCGGGATTAGATCTCGGCACCTATCAAAGTTAGTACAAGGGTCCCAAACCCCCGCACTACGGGCCTTGGGAATTTGCTATTAATCATTATCGGACTCTTGAATTTATCAGTTTCTTGTTTTTCTATGTACTCCATATTGCTACTGTTATACAGTAGCGATAATATATAATATATATTAATAATATATTATTGTTAATATATTTGATAATATATTTTGTTGTTTCAAATAAGTGACTATTGGACGTTGAACTGGATAAGAACAATAGTGTAACTTATTATTGTCCCCAACACCTGCAAAGTAAAAACAAAACTACTAAAATTTTAAGGTTAGGTTTGTATGGATTACAATTCTGCTTTATTAATTAATCATATGCATGTTTGTGTTTGTATGATTACCGTAGTTAAGGATGGTCTACCCAAGTGGAAATATCCACCCAATGAAATCTTGAACTCTGTGTTTGTTACAAAAAGTTTCAAATCCTTACGAGCCTCTGCGCTTGATTTTCCGTCATTTCCAAGTTCTAGCACATTAAGTTTCATGATTTCATGCTAAAATTTTAATCACAAAATTATTTACTCCGTTCCAGAAAATTTAGCCTAAACTTCTCATGCACTTATTTACACTTCAAAAAAAGCATAATTTATAACAACTTAACACATTGCGACAAGTTCTTACCGCTTGTTGTAGCATGTGCGCACAGTTGGCAAAAACTATCATACGACAAATCAATGTCGCTGCAATATTTACCATAGCAATTACAAGTGGCTCCGAGAGTTGAATATTATTAATAACATAACTAGCTAGAAAAAATACCAAGTTTGACAGTAATGCAGTGCCAATTGTTAAGTACCAAAGCGTTATTCTCCCGACTGCTTTTGAAAAAATTAAAAATGTTCTTGTGAGAAATTTTAACTGCATAAAAGTTGTTTCCGATTGGTCTGGTTCAGCAGCAGGTTCTATGTCAGGAAACACTTTAGAACAGCTTTGCTGTACTTCCATAAGAAACATTATGTTGCTCGTTCAGTTGCTGCGAAATCTGATTCAATCGGTTGCAAATAATTTTAGCAATTACGACCATAAGCATCTGACTAATTCCGAAGGTTGTGAAGCAGTATCTACTGTATAGAAACGGAAACGACTTCCAAAGGAGCTGATTGGTGGACATATGAAGGTAGTAAGCTGCCCATTCATGGCTTGACATAATAGTATAAAACTGGCCAGCCCACTTAACATCAACTCCCCAACCAAGTAGCCATATTAGCGCAACTACAATTTGGTTAAATCCAAATATAGCATTCCAAGCAGATGAGCGTTTCGGCAAGTGAAGTTTCTCATACTGTCTTAATTCCTCAAATACTTGAATCAAGTATCGCACAGAGTATATCCAAATTAGGTAGTAAACATACATTGAAATTATTAATGAAAAGTAAAGAATTGACTCTGCCTTAGCTTGAAAAGGTGAACTCTGGTTGAAGGAGTTTCGAATTTGAACTAAATACGCGCCACCTGCAATAATACCACCCAACACAATGAATACTATGGAAAGCGCATACCAGCAATTTTGAATCACGTGCAAAACATTTCGGTGGATTGCCTCAGCGGTTGATGCTGGGTATTGTCCTAAACCATAGATAATTCCAATTAGAATCTTTAGCACTCCTAAATCCTCCATCGCTCGTAAAGCTTGTTCTACAAAAATGTATTTTCAAGATTTGCCTTTTATTTGTTTCTCATTAATTTACACACGTGTGCGTAAATAAAACATCATGTAAGAAACTTATCGTAATTTTTTTAAACAATTTTATGTTAAAATAATTAAACAAGAAAAGCTCATTATTTGATTTGGGCGTCATTGAAAGGTCTGCAGCAAACATTTCCTCTACCTATTGTGGGAGTAATTAATTTGGATTTTGCTTTGCTCATTGAGCCGTGGTGAATTGATTAAAAGCAAAACAAATTTAGTAATTAGAAAATTGTGGTAATTTAAACAAAACCTAGGCAACATCTACCGCTTTCATGTCAACTGGATGGTTTGGTAATATTTGTCATGTAGTACAATTAAGTCCACTTTATGTGCGGAGTTTGAAATTAGGCACACCTTTTAGTACAAGATTTATACAATAGTTTGGACAGACATTCATTACGCGGATTACTAATGGTACTCGTGTAAATTTGTAAAAAACAAACTCCTATATATTTCATGGTTTACTAATATATTGTAACACCATCGTGCATCTACAAATTACATACATTTATTTGAATAATTCAGCTACTTTTAACTTATAAGTTAAAAGTAGGAATACTTTCCTACTTTGAAAGTAGGAAAGTAGTAATTTGAATACTTCAGTGAAGTGTTCAAATAAATGCATTATAAGTTATAAACATGGGTTAAATTTTAGCCAAAAAATATTTGAATAATTCAGCTACTTTTAACTTATAAGTTAAAAGTAGGAATACTTTCCTACTTTGAAAGTAGGAAAGTAGTAATTTGAATACTTCAGTGAAGTATTCAAATAAATGCATTATAAGTTATAAACATGGGTTAAATTTTAGCCAAAAATTATATTGTTTTTTTTTTTGAAAATATATTAATGATTCGAGTAATCCTTTGTGCATATTAGGAAGGTATATATTATATTATGAAGGTAGTATATTAAGCTTATAGCCGATACTCCGTTTTGGTTTTCTCGGGCTTGGCTTTCTCGGTATTGAAATGGAACCACCTATGTGAGCTACAAGGCAATGGGGAATAAGCTAGAATTCATTCAATTTTAGTGTGCGTGCTTTAACCCCGATTTCACTCAGAGTAAAGGAACAAAAATGTTGGTCTATTGAGATACATTTTAAATTGGTTTGCAGTCATGTGGTTTGTGTGAGTACCTGAATAGCATGTTATCTTAAAAATAAAACCAACCATTAATGTTTGACATGCATTTGGAAAAAATTTACCATTTTTAATGTCCTGTAGAAGAGAAAGAATTTCGATGCAGGTATCTTACCATAGAAGCACTAAACTTATACTGCTATTCATATGTAAAATTACAATCGTAGTTAACGCAAAAAATAGCATTGCAAGCCTGTTGGAAGAATATTCATCTTGTCATATTGTACAGTTTGAATCATTGATGTCGGAATCAGAAATATCCAATCATTTTCCAACTGCCCGTTACATATTCCCAGAAGAATTATCCTTCGAATCATGGAGCAATATTACTGGTAATGTATTTAGACTGAGTGAATCCTTCATATTTCGTAAACAACTTTGCCAGTTTATCTTGATTAACCACTTGACTTCGACTGAGTTGTTCATCAAAGCATACCAAACACTAGAATGGCTAATTGCATGTGGTCGCTTGGTAGACCATATTGAATGCTACACGAAGCACACTACAATTACTCTAGTAGGAAATATTAGAAATTTGTCAAACTACATTAGCGAAAGTTTTCTAACGCTGTGGCAAGTCCCGCTACATTTATTTGATCCTATACAAATGAATTCGGAAATTTTGTTCACAAACCCTTGTAACGCACACAAAAGTTTAGATGGAAAATCTGTACCAAAAGGGTATTTAAAAACTACTATCGAGCTTGAATTAAGAAAAATAATACAAAGTTGTTCTCTCGAATGGAATATCATTAATTATCCAGCGTTTTACCGTAGCGTAGAAGAAGGATCCAACCAAGTTTCTACGGACATAAAGATATTATCTGTTGCGTTACAAGGACGTAACAACTCGGTTATTATTGACGCAGGACCAGGCTACCGAAGCGCCTTTGGCAGAAAAGACAACCATGTGTATGTACCGCTAAACGATATCTTCAAGCTAGAAGATAGTGACATGTGGTCTGCTCAAGGAAAAGGAAGTTATCGGTTTAGCGTGGATGATGTTGGAGATAATTTTGTAACCTGTGCTGGACGATATCCGTATTTATCATTGACTGCGTTTAGTAAAACCTTTCCGCTTGGAGACTTGGCTAGCAATTTTCAGCTGTTCAATAAGTTTAGTACTGACATTTAAAATAATACAAAGTAGTCTGAATGTTTCTATTGAGTATTATTATTTACTTGTTCGAATAGTTTTAGAGCAAAACTATGGGCAGTTACCAGTAAAAATGGAACAAAATACATTTTTAAAGGTAAATGTTAGCATTGATAGGCTTAGTGACCCTTGTACTCTGCAACACATATCGAGGATTGGTTACCGCAAACATGGCAATTGGTGTTCCAGAATCTCAGTTAGAGTCAATATTGGAGGTAGTAAGGGAAAATTTCAGGATAATTATGCCATACATTTTACAAGAAAGGAAAGTTCTTTCGTTAATATTTAAGTATAACGAAACTGATTTAAAAAATATGGAAATTAGGCATGAATTTCTGACAGTATTACACCATTATAATACATTTTTGACATATCTGTATCAACTATTACCTGATCCAGAGTCGCTTGAAAAACAATCCAACTCAAGCCATATCCTACTGGCAAAAGAAATATTGAAACTCATATACTTTCCGTTAAACATAAATATTAGTGATTTGGAAGAACTGGCAAAGTGTAGGGACACATGTTTACGTCGGCGACAGCATTGAGCTATCAAAAATATTTGCAGATCTTCAGTACGAGAAAAACTTGAGTGGAAGCTATTACGGAAAGCATCAATTTCTGAAAAGGCCAAGAATTCTGACTATTTTACCAATGACATTTGACAGATTTGATGACATACTCATTCGGGTTAGTTCTGTTTTACACTCAGGAATACTGTTCCATTTGGAGAAACTTGGCAGTTTTAACCAAGAAGCTACAACTCTAGTTGCAGTGCAATCTTTGTCTACAAGAAATAATTATATAATTTCAACGGGATTGATATTTGCGTTTACTGGCATGGTGAGTGCTTTTTGTTTTGCAAAAGAAATGATAGAAAAAAGCAAAACCAAAGTGTTTAAGATCGCAATCACAAAAAATCGAAGTTGATTTTTTTTCCATCTTTCTACAGAGTTGCAATACAAGAAAAACCAAGTGCCGATTATTCTTACTCTGACGCAACTTAAAATACAGAAAAAAAAATAAGTTTAAGAATAAATTATTTAATTTTAGTTTAATTCTAAAAACAAGTGTTACTTTACGGTGATATCGTTCACCACCATCACAAAGTGTTACAATCGATACTATGGCGGACTTGCTTCTACCTACTATTAAATCAAAACAGACGTGTGCTTGACAAAAGCAGTGTGATGGGGCGATTTGGGTTCAATAGCGAGCACGTTATTAAACTATGCATGTGAACATATGGTAGGGAATGCGCATGTGTCAACTCTTAAAGGAACTTCTACGTTCAGTAGGGAAGCATTTCCTAACAGAGCCTTTCCTGGCCTTTTAGGCCACACTAAGAATTACGTGCACTCTATTGATCGTTAGAGATGGGCATCGCTTCAGCATTTCTAATATGACAAATACTTTAAAATAAAAATCCTCCTGTCCTTGGTAAGATTCGGATGCGTAGTAATTTGTATATTTCCTCTTCTCTTGTTTTGTTGGTGCCGAGAAAGATCAGTGCAGTAAGGGAGACGTTAACGAATAATAATCTTGCACAAAAAAACGAAATGAAAGAGGAAAACAATGCGGATGAATACTGTACTTCAAACGGAATCAAGACTAGTCAATAAAGCCCGTCCCAGAACGTTAAGACCTAGAAATTATAACTAATATTTAAATTTCGGGCTTGTTTGGCTTAAGTTAAGCTAAATAAGTAGGGTCGTAAGTAAGACGTCGACGAATGGCAAAAACTTTAGGTTAGTATAATTCACAATAAAGCCTTCCAAATAATAGCTTATTATGAAAATGAACAAACCCTAAACCCAAGGATGCATAATCGTTTTTTTTTTGTTGCAACATTTAAATTCCATTAAGTCATCATAAATGCATTAAATAATAATTTGCTCTAATTCAATAAAGGACGTTTTTCGACATATACAGAATATTTAAGATACATTAGCCGATAGCCGCTAATAAATAAAAAATGTGAAAAATAAGGTTTTCTGTAATAGAACGCCTTTGTCATCACTACAGAAGGTGACTTTTATGATTAAATACATCTTAATGGAAAAACAAGCAATTCGATATTACTTAACAACGAAGATTTTATCTCTTAAGTAAAGTGCTACTTCGACTCATTCAGTCTCAAATTTCCAGGGCTTAAACATACAAATTTTCAATTACCATGCTAATATTTTACTCATTAATCGCTATTGCCGTATGGTACTTTTTGAAACGTGGTTTACAAAACCAGGGAAACAAATTTCCTCCAGGTATGTTGAACTTCGAATTGTTTAATCGCTGATTCCAATTTTGTTTTTTCCAGGACCTCCGAAATTTCCAATAATCGGCTCTCTTTTGTCCGTACTTTGGATAAATTCAAGAGACCCCGCGAAAGCATTTGCCACTTTGAGTAAGAAATATGGACCAATCGTTGGTCTCCAAATGGGTCATGTGAAAACGGGTTAGTTTTCTACTTATCAATAGGGTTTTTGTTTTCACGAATACTTTTCCAGGCAATAAAATATCTTTAAACTTTAAGTTCAAAATTTTTGAACATTTTTTTTATATTTTTTAAAAATACATCTATTCATTCCATTTTTCATTAAAAACCCACCGAATTTTCTTTTTTTTTTTTTTTTCAAACAGTCGCAATATGTGGTTCTAAAAAGCTAAAACAAATAGTGAATTCCGAGGACTTGCTTGCACGCACCGATGAAACTGATGTTTGGGTTCTTGAAAAGTCAAACTCATATCCACTTGGTAAAAGCTTTTTACTTTAAGCACATATTAATATCAACAATATGATTATTTTCTAAATTCAACTATTCAACTGATTATTTTTTAAATGTTGGCAAATAAATTAGTTTATAGTTATTATAATTAGTCATGAACAGAATTTTGCTTGTAAGGCTTGGGCTTTTCTCAACCGGAATTCTGGTCCAAGACAAGAACGTTTACAGCGAAAACGTTGAAGAAATATGATTTGTCGGGAATGTCCAACACAAATGGATTTGTTATCGAAGAAATTGTCGAGTTCTGTGAAGAGATTCGCAGTCAGTTGGTAAATGGCCAAGTGACGCTGAGTTTACACAAGCAGTTTGCCAAACTTTTCTTCAGCATTATTTGGACGTCTTTGACTAACAAAAAATTTAGCACAGCAGAGACCAAAAAGGTTATGTTGAAAAGCATTGATGACTACGTACGTTACAGCAAGTTTGCAGGGAGCATTACGCAAATTTATCCTGGGCTAATACCGATCTTCCCACATCTCACGGGCTTCAATGCTCTAAAACAGCGTTGCCAAAAGTGGAGAGATGATATTAAGGTATGCTTATCATGTCCTATAAAGCCTAACACGCCTGTGCGAGAACAGGAAGGTTTTAATTTAATTTAAATTCTTGCGCCATTACATCGTATAACTTAATGTATGATGTCCATAATTTGGTTGATAGCAAAGGAGAGCTGCGTCGTAGCACGCTTAATTTTACAGAAGCAATTTAAACTAAATATGGAGAACTTGTCAGCTTCCAGCGCCGAATAAAACAAACAAAGATAGTTGTATGCCATAGTGCGTGTTCTAGGTGAAAGTATTGTGGTGAAAGTCTGTACTTCCTAGCCTAAGTTCTAACAAATGGCTTATAAAATATTATTGCCAACATGAAATAGCTAACACGAATATTGTGACAGCCGTTTCCGTTTCTTTTCTTTGTGGATACAGATAACATGGAGACTGAAACGAGATGCTAATATTTCCTAGAAAACAGAAACGAGAAGAAAACGGAAGAAAATGGTATCGTTATCATAGACCCATGCATTTCTATTTTTGTGCAGATAATACTTCAAACAGTAAAAATAGTAATTAAGATACCTAACTCATAACAAATTAATTTGTGGTGGAAATTATTTATTTTAATTAATATTTGGTAAAAGCCTTCTACCGCCAAACATTTTGGGTTATCTATATTTAGAAATATATGCCAAGTATAAAATTTGGATAAATAACTGCCTTATTTGAACGTCTAATTACCATAATAGTCTCATTGAACACGCCTTTCTTTGTATATTCTTAAACTTTGAAGCTTCAAATAATCGAAACAATTATTTTTAAGAAGGCCTTTAAAAATTATTGCATGATCGAAGCAAAATACGTGTGAAGTAACTACAACAATACTGCAATTTAATTGCCGTTTTCCATTCAAATAAAAAAAATATCTTAACATTTCTCGTTTCCTTCGAATGGATACCGCAAAGAATACGTTATGTTTCCAAATTGAAAGCAAAATGAAAAATGGAAACGAGCCGGACACGGGCTTCGTTTCGTTTCTGAAAATGAAATGTTCCCATTTCTACAAAAATCCATGTTGATTACATTTTAATATTTTAATTTGATTTAAATATTTAATTTATTTTTGGGTTTGAGTGTAGAACGTAATATCGTCAGCACGAAGAGATGGTGGTTATTTAACAAATCCAGAAACGTATTTGGAAGAATTTCTGCAGAAGGTGGATAATACCGCAAAACCACTAAATATACAAGATACGATTTTCACAGGTAAAAGATGTTTCATTTCTAAGATGTTTGTAAAAAAAATTCAGTATTCCTGAAACTCAACTTGGCAGCCTGAAAACGTACGTTCAAATTCCCGATCTGGTTTTCAAAAAAAAACCTTTTATATTAGTTGTCATCTTACGGAAATGCCCAGACTCCATGCGTGTATGCTGGCATCTTCGTGATTAGGAAAATTACTCTTTTATATTTAAAGATATTTTATTAATTACATGTGTTTAATAGAGGAAAACATGTGTGCGGTGATACAGGACTTTCAAGCGGGAGGAACTGACACACAGTCCATGACTATTGTATTTTTTATACGATTTTTGCTCGAGAATCCGCGTGTACAGGAAAAAATACATGAAGAAGTGAACAGAGTTGTTGGAAGTTCTCGGCTTGTGAGCGTCGACGATTTACCAAGGTGATAATTTTATTTTTGAAATGCCTGGTACTAAATTATTTGACTGACCTATACAATCAATCTGTTTTTATCTATAATTGCCATTACTTCATATATCGTTGACCTATACAATTATTTTTGCAAAAAATCACTTTTAGTATACAACTAATGCTTTGTTCGGTAAAATTAGAGCTTTACTTCAGTAAGTACATAAGTTTTTTGAACAAACTCCTTTAGTAAGGAAGCTTGTGTTCATGCTGTACAATTTTAGTTGACCATTTGCACTTACACGTCTGATGATGCATTTTCCTTAATGTTTATATCTTTACTAGTTTGAACTATTTGCAAGCAACAATTGCAGAAACTCTAAGGTAGCTAACCACGTTACCAACCTCATGTATACACACTGTTTTATCACTATTACAAAACATTATGAAATGTTTGACTAGACTAGGAAATATTGTACCACTTGTGCCACGAAAAGTTCTCAAGGACTGGACGCTTGATGGGTATACAATACCAAAGGTAGGCAAGCATAATATTTTTATAAACTGAAGTTACTCTGTACGTTTTTGTAGGGCACGCTCGTCGTCTTGAATATTTGGAGTGGCGACAATGATGAAAATGTTTACAAAAATCCATCGGAGTTCAAACCCGAGAGATTCATGTCCGACAACGGGAAGTATCAAAACGGAGAAAAAATAATGGCATTTGGATTTGGTGAGTTCTCAATAGTATTTCAATAATTTTTAATTTAAAGTCAATGTGTAAGGATAGTCACCAACATTAAAATAATGCTTGATTAGTTTAGGCCTATTATAATAAGAAGAATACTAGGTAGTTATACGGTAGTTATTTCAAATATCTAATATAAGTAAAATCATGATGGATTTTGAGCGTGGAATGCACTCAATCTTAAATTACTATTACATATTGATAAAATTTAAAATTTGAATATTTTGTATTATTTCAAACTTTAGGAAAACGGAGGTGTATCGCCGAGCAGTATACACGTGTTTGGATGCCGCTTCTGTGTACCACCTTGTTACAAAACTTTAGTTTTCATGTTGACCCCTTCTTTGGTACAAAATGGGGTCCGGAAAAAATTGGTCTAACACGTTGTCCAGCTCCGTTCAATGTCATTGTGAAGGCAAGGGAGAACTGTTCTTAGGATTACGTAAACGGGATAATTTAGTAGTTTAAACTAATGTTTATAATCTCTTTTGTAGTATTTATCCTTGGTCACATAATAATAATGAATTCTGAAATCTCGTATTTATCAATTAATTTTTCTATCACTACACAAGTAAATACATGGTGCTTGTCAAAGGTTGAATATATCATTCTTGTTTTTCTATTTTGAATGCCGAATTCAGTGCCATAACTTTTAAATTTCTGATAGGTACAAGTGAACTTGCCCAAAAATCGCTGAAACGAATAAAATTAATGTAGCGCAAAACCTTAAGATTCTTCATTCAAATAAATTAAGATAATTTCAAAAACGTTTAAATTCCAGAAGGTTATGAGGGTCACCTTAGTTTAAAAAATTATTCAGTAGAATATAAGTACAAATTGAAGTATTTGCTCACAGCAGGTTGGAATACAAGGTTGTTGATTAAAAATTAGCAGGGCCCAAGAAGCGGAATCCAAAACAAATGCACTATTACCCTTGCAGAGCGGCAGGAACGGTTTGGCTTGAATGTAATAAATGAAATTTTTTGAATTGGCATTGGTGTAGTATTTTATTTATTGTACTTACCGTTGCAATTCCGGGTTTATTATACCGTTACCCCTTCCGAAGCAAGAATAACAGAAACCCGGATTTTTATAAAATAAAAACTAGATTGAAGAATAACAATTTAAAGCCTAACAAACTGAGGCACCACTCAAGATATCATAAATCAATTTTCAGATATTAGTCCTTGACTTCTGAAAAAATGTTTTGGTTAGTTCATAGTGAACCCATTCTGGGCCAAAAGTCAAGGTGAAGGATATCAATAGTTGACGACGTGAAAACTTATCTCTACAAAATTTAGCGTTCTTTTATTGGGAGCAACATTTCTACATGGTACCTTTTGGAACCTTTTATTCGCCAATAACTCACAAAAAACACATTTCATATTAAAAACTATTTTTGCACAAGCCAAAACTTAAGACGATTCCGATTACCCCATTTCAGTTTACCTCCAATGAGAATGATAAAGTTAAATTCACCGCTGGTCTCTAATTGTATCCTCCGTCGACTGCTTTTGCCAACTTGCTAAGCTCACTCTTGACGACACTTGTACCCAAGTACCACGCTTTCTTTAGAACAATTGTGTAAAATAATCGAGCGTTATTATTTAAAACTTATTGGTAAAATCCACGCCTTTATATGTTAAGCGACCAATTGTAAGCTTTGGCGTTAATTTTAGCATTTTTTGAGAAAAAGAAATAAACGAAAATAGTTTAAGTTTTGAATGTAAAAAAGAAACAGGATAAGTTGTAGTTTGCACTCATAAGGAGTAACACGGTTTTGACTAATTACATACCAAGTTTTTAAGATGTGATTAATTGTAGACGTTGATTGATATAAATAATTGGATTAGTTGGGACATTCAACATAAGAGTAGTTCACTGCAGTCACTTAACAGTTTGACACAAAAGATCAACATATGCTGGTCAACAACCCTTTGACATACAGTTTACAGAGAACGTGAGCCAGTTAAGAAACCCGAGAAAGGCTTCGCTGACCAGGTTGGTCAGTTACAACCTTTACTGAACTGTAACCTCAACGGCTATTCAATAAATTGTCAGCAAACACTCAAAGTAATAACCGCAATGGGATCGGAGTTGCCCGAGAGGTTAGAGCATCAGTCTCTCTCCTCTAGGTGCCGGAGATCGAATCTTACCATAGGCATACATTTATGCCTGGGTATCTCGATCCGCCCAGAAAACAACGCTGTTTTCCATTAGCAGTGACCGA
>VYYI01003120.1:0-12974 GCA_021029175.1 Bilobella aurantiaca
AGATTAAATTCAGTCAGTCCAATGGAAATACGTCAGAGAATTAATGCTTACTCACGATTTCTGGGTGGATGATTCCATTTCTAAAATGAAAAGTTAATGAACATCACAATTCACAAGCCCAAAAGAAGAAGAACAATCATTCAGAGAATCCAGGAGTCAAGAATAATCTGAATATAATGATCCAAACCATAAGTTAATAACAGGCAGACAAGAACTTAACTTATTATAAATTTTTGTGTGTAATTAATTATAACAAAAATGAAGAATAAATATAAACTCTTCTCCAGGAAAAAAAACCTAAAAGCCTATAAAAAAAATTAAGTAACTTTTGAGAAGAAGGCTAATACACTTACAATTATGTGAAACTCTTCTAAAACGACGACTCTAAAAAATAATTATTTTTCTTTTTGTTTTTGGAATATTCAATTATGGTCACCTCACCTCAACGTGTCTAAAGGGATAATTTAAGCAAGACCAATAAAAAAATGGGCGTTACTGTAAGTAAAACTGGGAAATTTCTGACTCTGAAAGTTGGATGTATAGCCACCACCTTAATTCTTAACTAATCGTTTTTTTTTTCTTAGCTCTGCTCATCCTCATCTTCGTTATCATTGTAATCAGTGCTTGACATGAGATCATCGAGATGATAATTGACACTTTCCGGAAGCATCTTCCCCCCTCCGCCCCTCTCCCCCTCCCACTCCTCACTTTCAAACGTATTTAGAGTCGACGGAGATCCGAATTCAGTCAGAAGCTGAAAGTGGTGCGTCAGGGAGGGCGGCAGAGTTTCAAAATGGACGTATCGCTGGATTGAAGCACCAGAGTTTTTGAGTGATTCTGAAAATAGCTTTTCTTCGCGCTTGAGAACCGGCCGTCGGTCGTCACATATTTGGTAGGGAGTGACGTGCACGTGGATGTTGATTTTGAGGCGGCTTAGCGTCTCCAGAAGAGACCGTGAAGTGATCCAAGTGTTCTTCCCACCGCTGTGCCCACCATCCAGCCAGTACATATCACGCAAACAGCTCAGGAACGCCTCGTAGGATTGATCATCAGGTGTTAAGGTCTAAAAAAAAATTGTGGTCTAAACAAACTATTCTCAAAGCAAAACTCTTGTTTTCTAAACACAATTCTTGTTTCCTAAACTGAACTGAATTCGTTTTTTGAAAAATGTCTTGTTTTTTAAACGGAATTCTCATTTTCTAATAGAAATTCTTGTTTAAAAAAATTGTGTTCAAAACAAAAATAAACATGTCACTCAAATTAAGGACAAGAAAATACCTTGAGATAGTGAAACTCGTAGAGGAATTGATTGAGTACAACGCATCCTTTGCTAAATCCGACAAGGACTAATGTCACCCCGCTCAAAATTCACTGGACTTAATTTCTCAGGTAATACTTTGACACCCGGGTCCACCGCTGCCTCTGTCGAAGCGCTCAGCCGCTTTTTCTTGGCAGTGTGTGACTCGAGCCGATCCTGGTTAACACGCCGTGACAGTTCGAAAAGGAGTTGGCGTAGATGAAGGAGAGCGCCGTGATTTGGAGTATGTTCAGGATTTCCCCAATGAACGGTGGGTAAGAAATTGTCAAAGCAACTGAAGGTCCCATCGTGCATTCTACAGGGACGAATGACAAGAATATGACGATCCGGAAATTGGTTCTGCAGAATTACTGCCGTGTTCTCCAAGTTCCATTCAGAGTGTTCTCGCTGCTCAGACGTTTCCATTGCTTCAGGGAAATCCTAAAATTCGCAAAAAAAAACTATTTGTCAAAAGTGATATTTTCAGTTTAAAAACCGTTACGGAGAATCACTCAACAAGCTGTCGTGATAAAAATCTAAAAACTCTTTCTAATGACTTTGGCTGAGCTGTGTCCTCACTCGTCGAATTTTGCACACATGTGGCTGTCACTTTTCTGAATCACTCTTTTTTTTGCAACATCAATCTATAGAAATTCTAAGGTAATCTGCATTAAGTCAACTAAAAGTTTTACATTTAACTAACTTCTTACGTATTGTTTAACCAGTTACTTTTGTCATTTTTATCATTTTATCAGAAATTGTTATCATGTATTGTTGTCTTAAAATGGATACCTGCATGTCGCCACCAAACAACACCATGACTCGATCCTTGTCATGGTCTGGCGTCGACGACTCCACACCGTTCGAGAAAAACTCCTTCTCAAGGGGCGGAGCGTATATCACATCATTGGCCTTCCCCTCCTCACCGTGAACTGTCATGTAGCGCTTAACTTTTCGAGCAGCCGCACCAGGCGTAACGTCCGTGTTCATCGGCTCTGTTTGACTGTTATCCATGCCAAGTGTCGTGTCAGCTTCTTGCATTCTGTCATCTCCTGGACTGCTGCTGGGTACATCCCTAACAAATATGACATCAAAGCTTTGAAAATAGAATTTAGAACAGAAATTCAAAAAATTCTGAAAAATGTCTTTTTGTCTGTCATACACTTCCGTTTCGCCCTCGTGATCCACTTTATCCGTTGTCGACGTCAGGTTGGGCGGCTGAGGAGGTTGCTCAGTACTTGTTGACGACGTATCTGACGACGAAACGTCCATTGAAAATAGACCGCCTCTCTCCCTTCACCTATTAAAATGCTTTGCAAAGAGAAATGCTGGAATTAGACAGGAATTGATGGTTATCCAATAATATTTTGGCACCATGAGATTCTTGAGAGACGTTAAGACCGCCTCTCTCCCTTCACCTATTAAAATGCTTTGCAAAGAGAAATGCTGGAATTAGACAGGAATTGATGGTTATCCAATAATATTTTGGCACCATGAGATTCTTGAGAGACGCTGATCGTAAACTTTTTTACTAGTACTACGCTTGGATGCATTGTTTTGGCTGGCACTCACTCAAGTTTCGCCTGACTTCAACTTACTATAAATAAGGTAAACGGAAATAAATCAATGTTCCCTGCACCGCTCGACCCCACCCCGTACGAGGAGGCCCTTGTGGCCTCCCCTCATTTCGCACAACAGTTGCACTCTCGTCGAACCATTGTAAAAATGTCATTGATGTCAGCCTTCATTTGTTTCAACTTTGCAAGGACTTCCTCCTTGAAGGAGATTGTAGCACATTGCAACGAGTCCTAGTCCAAGGAGTAAGTATACAAAGTTAATGACCAACTTCACCTGATTCCCTTCCAAGTCGTCAAAACTTGTTCCGGGTACAAAGTCCCCTAGGCCGATTTTACATAAACTGATGACGCAGAAGTAGACAGAGTTTAAGTACTCCCAGCCCTCCCATTCGGCGAACATAATTGTGCCCACAGCGATGTAGGAAATTAGCACATAAATGGAAGCGGTACTCGGAACTACCACGGCGTCAATCTTTTGAGAGCCGCGGATCTGTGGACCAGCGCTCATCACCACACCGTCAGAATCGGAGTCACTTGAGCTTGCGGAATTTCGCGACCCTGAAATTAAGAATTCGTAACTGTTTAGAACGTTCTTTTTTTTTTCAAAATCTATACCTAGTTTTTCAAAAAAAAAATTGCTAAAACATCAAAATCAGACCTCACCTAACGAGCAATTGCTAATTTTGATGTAGAGCCACTTGAAGGCTCTGGCAAGAGCTCGTCCCATGTTTAGAAAATAGAGAACGTAGAGAGGAATGCCAATGACAGCGTACATGATCGTCACTACTTTACCCCAGTCTGTCCTCGGTACAAGGTTACCGTAGCCGATCATAGTGAAAATGGACAAAGTGAACATGAGAGCAGCCGGAAAATTCCACTTTTCCTGAACGGTGCGACCATCATAGCCTTTCTTGACGGCGTCGACTATCTGGTCCTAGGGAGATACAAGCCGAAGTTAAGAGCATTTTACGACGCGCATGCGCAGTTTAGCTAAAGGGCTTTACCTGGAAATTTTTGAGCGTTGTGAGCGCTGCATCATTCCAAACAGTCTCATTCCATTGCGAATCGGTGTAATTTGCAAACAAATAGTCCACTGTCGCTGTTCTTCTATTAGTAACATTGGTACGTAAATCATTCCCCAAAGGATTTCCGTCCGTCTCCAGTGCTATGAACATAAACGCTCCGCAAATGGCGTATCCAACTATTACACCGCCTACACCCACTTGAGTACACATGAATGTTGCCACAGAGCGACAACAATTTTTCAGTTTTGTTCGTCCCATAATGCTCTCTCCACGCTCTAAATCTATCGCGGCGTTAGAACGGTGGTGATGGTGATGATGCGGACGGTGGTCACTTCCGCCACTCCCGCCGCCGGCACGGTTTCTATGAATTCCGGATGCCGAGGAAGCGCCTGATGGCGGCGGCCGACTTCGGACAGACAACCCGCGAGCCATACCGCGCCCTCTACGTGACGCCATTAATGAAAACTAAATTCAGCCGGTGTAGGACTACTTATACAATAACACTGTGGAACCGGAAACACCGTGCCAGTGAAACCCTACCAGGGAAATTTGCTAACATAGATTTTCAGTTAGAAATTAACATAACTGACACTCTCCTGACAATATAGTGAAGTGAGCACAAGTCGAAGACCCAACGCTGGACCCAAAAGGCTGGGATTTTCTTCGACTACAAAACTAAAGCTGGAGAATAGCGCACAATAGGTAAAATAGCTTGTGCGCTTCTAGAGCAGAACGAACTAACCAGGCGGAAGGGAAGACAAGAAGTGAAAGTTATTTTTAACACTGTTTGAATTTTCATCTTCAGCATTTCAAGTCTCTCTTATTTATTTTTAACTTTCAAAAAGATGAGACGCGGAAGCGCGTTACGTCTGCCGAAGACGTACCATTCCTAAAACAAAATGTGGATATTACCTTACGCGTAACGAGGGCAAAACAATCCGGTTCAGATTTCTCTCTTGGCCTATCTGCCAAATTAGACTCTGAATACCTCGATAGGACGACAAAATGAGCGGAGGAGCAGAACAGAACAGAAAGAAGATAAAAATTTTGATTTAAACCTTTAATAGACAGACACAAATCTTCTTTGAATTCAGCTTAATTGTTTGTAGGCAATTACGTCTAACTAAATCATTTCAGCTAAAGAGTTTAAGATGTCGAAGTAGATTTTTGACCTCATCTCGGGGGTACGGCTTCAAAGCAATCGCAGTCGGAATATTCTCTGGCTGTTCTGTCCATAACTTATACACTACGCCTCTCTCACTTAATTTCGACGCCAATAGATTTAGTGCTTGGAGATCCGGGGCCCCCAGAACTACTTTGTGCATCGAGTCCACTTCAGCTAAATATGACATGGTCCCCGGGTCGTCCTTGGTTAGGGCAAGGACAGCCGACACTGCGTGACATGCCTGAGCTGCAAAGAAAGTGTAGAGATAGATGCCACAGTAATCTAACTAAACTTCATCTAACAATCACAATTATTGAACTCACATTCTAACCATCTCGATTAATTATTCATTTTCAGCAATACAAGATTCAGTATCAACGCCCCGTGTTGTCACGCGTTTTAAACGTCGTGTTGCCTTTATTTCCATTCGGTGAAGTTTCATTTACAAGTTACTACGATCTTTTAGGATGACAGGGCCACGGCCGCAATGTCAATATCACCTATTAATTAGTATACCTATTGGGTTCGCCACTTGCCATGCCAAAACAATGTCGCCGCCGCGGTCTTTAGGTAGCACTGCGCACCGTTGATTATTGTATTATGACTTTCACTGAATTACTTACCAATTACAGCTCCGAGTGGCCACTTGAGTCCAGTAACAAGGTCGCTCCTGACTACCACGTACTGGACAAGGGTCATAACCTCGAGTACTTGCTAACGTGACAAAAACGTTTGAGTTCTCTTTTTAATTAACTTGATGATTAAACGTTAATCAAGTTTATCAACTCGAGAATTATCCAATCTCCGATTCGAATGAATCTCCCTCTTCCTGCCCGTCTAAAAGCTACCAGCACTTTGCATTGCAATTTGCAGTGGTCAGATTCCGGCATCTCTCAAATTGACTCAATTTTCTCGAAATAAATTTCGCGTTGAAGGTCAAAGTCGGGTCAAAGGTCTTTTTAATCTAATTGACATATTTAATTAACTTATATTTACTGCTTATGCTTAAGATTAAGTAACATACACGTAAGAAATCAAGGTTACACATATGGGCACCAAAGCCACCGGCCTTGGGCAAAATAAACGTGCTTCAACTGTCACTTGATCTTACATCATCTGGCTCTCACTTCATCGTTTGTTGTTGTTCTATCGTTCGTTTACGTTTTTGAGCAATTACTAATTAATTGAGTTAACGACGATTAACGGTAACGATATCGATTAGTCTCCTGTAAGCACTACTCGAGTCAACAGCTATGGATTCGTCACTGTCTACCAACGCCATTCGGTCGGCGTTCATCGATTTCCTCAAAGGAAAGGCCCATACATATGTTCACTCGAGTTCGGTCATACCGTTGGACGATCCTACCCTTCTCTTTGCCAATGCCGGAATGAATCAATTCAAGCCCATTTTCCTGGGCACCGTGGATCCGAATAGCGATATGGGTATAGAAACATTGCACCGTTGCGATTCTCAACTTGAGATATGTAGTGTGTAAACGCTGAACGCATGTCTATTTCTAGCAAAATGGGTCAGGGTTGTCAACACGCAGAAATGTATTCGAGCGGGCGGAAAGCACAACGATCTGGAAGATGTAGGCAAGGATGTTTACCATCACACTTTCTTCGAGATGCTGGGGAACTGGTCCTTTGGAGATTACTTCAAGAAAGAGATTTGTGAGTGGGCTTGGGAATGGTTGACGGACGTTATGAAGATTCCCGGGGAACGGCTCTATGTGACGTATTTCGGTGGAGATGAAGCCTCTGGGCTGGAACCGGATTTCGAATGCAAGGAGCTGTGGGTTCGTATTGGGTAGGTTGGCGAAATACGATTGTAATTATTGAAATAGCGGTATTTTATTTCTGTTGCTATTTTGTAGTGTACCAGAAGCTCATATCCTTCCAGGAAATATGAAGGACAACTTTTGGGAGATGGGTGAAACCGGACCGTGTGGCCCATGCTCAGAAATCCACTTTGATCGTATCGGTGACCGAAATGCTGCACATCTGGTGAATCAAGATGATCCCGATGTTCTTGAGATTTGGAACTTGGTTTTTATTCAATTTAATCGTGAGTCTGATGGAAGCCTTAAACTCTTGCCAAAGAAACACATTGACTGTGGAATGGGGCTGGAGCGCGTTGTGTCAGTAATTCAAGGGAAAAGGTCGAACTATGACACTGATTTATTCGTACCAATCTTCCAAGCTTTGGAAAAAGTAATTTGCGATAGATTAATTTCTTGTAGTTGTAATCCGATTTAAAAATCTCACTTGTTATGTTCGTGATTAGGCTACCGGTGCCAGGCCCTACACGGGTAAAGTTGGTGATGAAGACGTCGATGGCTTGGATATGGCTTACCGAGTCGTTGCTGATCATGTTCGAACACTTACAATTGCCTTGTCTGATGGTGGTCGGCCTGATAACACCGGTCGTGGGTACGTGCTTCGAAGGGTTTTGCGTCGAGGAATTCGATATGCAATTGAGAAATTGGGAGGAAAGCCTGGACTTTTCGCTGAACTCGTCGATGTTGTAGTATCAATTCTTGGTGACACATTTCCAGAGGTATGTTTTAGGGATTTCTACCTAACTTAACTAAACGATTTCTTAATATTTAAGCCATTTTTGCTTTTATTTATAGGTAAGGAAGGATCCACAATCAGTAAAGGACGTCATCAACGAGGAAGAAGTTCTATTTCTCAAAACTTTAAATCGTGGAAGAAGCATGCTTGAGAGAACAGTGGAGAAGTTTCCACCTACTCAAAAAACTGTTCCAGGAGATGTCGCGTGGCGTTTATACGACACTTATGGCTTTCCAGTCGATCTTACGCAGCTGATGTGCGAAGAAAAAAACCTGACCGTCAATATGGTGGAATATGAAGAAGAGAAAAAGAAAGCTCAAGTAAAATTAAAACGAGTTTCCAACTATTCCTATTGTTGAACCGTAAAATTAGTCGGAATGTGTTTCAAAGTTCGATTTTCTAAACTGGTGTTGTTTTTATATAGATTATGTCCAAAGGAAAGGGCGTCGGAGTAAGCGAAACGCTCAGGTTGGATGTCCATGATATCAACGACTTGCAGACACGTGGCATCCCACTTACCAACGATATGCCAAAATACAATTATTCTGCAATTGACAAAGACCAATATGGTAAGTAGCGTAAGGGTGACAGAGACAGACACTCAAAATAGTTTCATAAAACTTGGCAGTATAATGTTTAAATTGTCAATTTTTGTTTAGAATTTCCGTCCTGCAATGCAAAAGTACTGGCCATCCGATACAACAAAGAATTTGTGTCGGAGGTTACCTCTGGCCAAGAATGCGGAATTATCTTGGATCAAACGAACTTCTATCCTGAGCAGGGTGGACAAATCTATGACGAAGGCTTCATGTCATCCATTTCTCGAGAAGAGTCAGAAATCGTCGTGAAGAATACTCAAGTACATGGCGGCTACGTTATTCACATTGGAAAGGTAGAAGGGACCATTTGCGTTGGAGACGAGTTGAAGTTACAAATTGACGGAAGGCGGAGAAAGGAGATTATGAACAATCACACTGGGACTCACATTCTCAATTATGCGCTCAGGAAAGTACTTGCAGTAGACACTGATCAGAGGGGATCTCTCGTTGCTCCTGATAAACTGCGTTTTGATTTTACAACTAAGGTTAGCTCATTTCCTTTAAATCATTATAAATAATTTTTTTTAATCATACTTTTCCTCAGGAATTGGAAATCTACAATTAATTACAAAAGAACTTTATGACATTTTGGAAATAATTTTAATTTCAGAATGCTATGACAGTTGCCCAGATAAAGGCAACTGAGGAAATTGCACAGCAGCTTGTAAATTCTGATGCACCGGTGTACGCCCGTGACACTGGTTTGGCCATAGCCAAAGGGATTCAAGGGCTTCGAGCCGTATTTGACGAGACGTATCCTGACCCTGTCCGAGTGGTTTCCATTGGAGTTCCAGTTGAAACTTTAGAATCAGACCCTCTTGGCCCCGCCGGTCTGAACACTTCTGTAGAATTTTGTGGCGGAACGTACATACAATCTTTAGCAAGAGTCATTGAAAAAAATAGCACTTATATAAAAGGAATTTTTTTTTAATTCTCACCTCTTTAGACATCTTTTGAATTCCGGACATATTGGCGATTTTGTGATTTCCAGTGAAGAGGCAATTGCTAAAGGGATTCGTCGAATTATTGCTCTTACTGGCCCTGAAGCTACCAAGGTGCTCAAAACAGCTTTTTATTTGAGTTAACTATTTGGAATGATGAAAATTTCAAAACTAAAAAGGCATGTATTTTTCAGTCATTGAAAAAAGCAGCTCTATTGGAACAACAAGTCAACGAACTAAAAGTCCTAGTTCATGATCCATCAATTGGCAGCAAAGAAGCTGTGCGGAGAATTGTTGACTTAGAGACCAACGACATTTCACCGTCTGTAATTCCACATTGGAAGAAGGACGATCTTAGAAATACGCTGAAGGAGCTCAAGAAGTCTGTGGACGATTTAGAACGTGCGGCCAAGGCTCAAGTTACTACGCAAGTATTGGAAGAGACCAAAGCTATGTTTACAAGCGATTCACAAGGTGTGCCATTTGTCGTGAAAACGTTCAACGCCTTCTCAAACACAAAGGTATGATTGAGAAGCTTGATTATTCACTATCTGTTAAAAATTCTGGTTTGAGACTTCATGACTCGCTCTTCTATGATGCTTGTACTGCGTGCATATCTTTCAAAAACCTAATTTTCCTAAGGCATATCTTTTAATTTGTGTTTTTAAATTAACTTAGGCATTGGATTCGGCTCTGAAGCAAGTGAAAGTACTCTCACCACAAACTGCTGCCATCTTCTTTACCGTGGACAAAGATGCTGGAAAGATATTTTGTTTAGCAGCTGTCCCTACTGAAGCTGTTAGCCGTGGATTGAAAGCAAATGAGTGGATCTCTGAAATCGCTCAGGTATGCAGTCAAAAAATATTTTAGTCTCGTCTTTATTGTTTTTTTTATAATCAACGAAGCCTTATTTATACTAGATTGTTGGAGGAAAGGGAGGTGGCAAGGCTGATTCTGCACAAGCCTCTGGAAGTAAAATCGATTCCTTAGAGGAAGCGCTGAAAGTTGCTGAAGCTTTTGCAAAACTAAAGCTTACTTTATGACGGACATAATAGGAACTGATTGCAAAAATATTTTCTATTTCTTTTGGTGACGTGATTAAATTTGTTCTAAGTTTTGCTCTAAACTGATGTAAGTCAATTTCTTGATATTTTTTTTTCTTCGTATAAATCATGGAGGTCCATAGCTTGATAGGAAAAAGAAGCACCGAGAAACCAATATAATTACGTAAATTTGGTCTAAGAAATGATGGACGAAAGTGTCCTAGGGCTCTATTTTACTGAAATATTACTTTTATTTTCGCTATTTGTAAAGTTTAAAAAAATCCTGTTATAATTTCGTTTTCATGCGTACTAAAAACGCTTTATAAATTTACTTTAAAACGTTTTTTCTTTCTTCAATTAGATATTCCCTTTTTTATATAAATATACATTCGAATGAGACGTGATATTTCATGGGCATGCTCCGTCTGAACTCGACTAATTCGTTGTTGCATCAAGTTTCCAAACTTCAGATCCAAGTACAACACGCCCTCTTCGTTCTTCACTTTCCTTGTTGAAATGATTTCGTTGTACGGAGAGAATGACAGTGGTTCCTGAAACATATTATGTTAATTAGTTGTAATAATTATGACATTTGGCCTTCTCTTACGTGTGTCACGGGGTCAAGGAAGTGGACACCGTTCTTGTTCAAGGCCATGATGTACTCCTCAGGGGGAGACGGATCCACAATGCGCCGCACCGAGAAGAAACTCGACCCGAACAGGGACCATGATTGCAAAATTTCTGGAAATAAATTTCCAATTTAACAAAATTACGAATTTATTTTCCTAACTTAAATCTTTAGTAATTAAACTAATTGCCGCAGGCTAATTGCTAATTACATAAATTAGTACTGGTCAACTTACCTAGCACCTTTCCTTTCGCTTGTCCAGACGTCATTCCACGGACGCTGTCCCAATGACTCTGGACCAAGTTGACCCACTGATTTGGTTTCACGTCCCTAGCCGCCAGTGCTGGCTTCGGTAGCAAGTATTTAGTTTCCTTGAGCGTTGGTGGCTGAACTAGTTCTGCAGCGCGATGGAGAAGAGCAGCGATTCGGGAGACGTCGTGCTGAAAAATTTGAAGCGATTATTTCAAAACTTTTCTAAAAAGTGATGTCACTCTTTATAGGTAAAATTGCTACTAGACTAGGTAGTGGCACATCTTTTGAAAAAGTAGTTTTTGTTTTGAAATTTTGTTCAAACGTTTTTGAAACAATATAAATTGTATCTTACCACGTCGTCTTCGCGCAGGCTTCCGTTGGGCATGACGAGTAGAAGCCCTTCTAAATAGTCTGGAGCGACTTGATTGAATACGACTTCTACGTAAGGGTCCGAGTCGAGTTTCAAGGGAAAGAACCAGACGGATCGGCAAAATATCAAGTAGAATACCTGCAAGTTTTTAAAAATTTAGAACCACGTTTTTTTTTTAAATTTAGAAAACGTTTAGAAAAGTTTTTTTTTAACACGACTATTTTAACCTGTTCGTTTTTATATAGCTCCGTAGTGACATCTAGAATATACTCCTCCTTCATAAGGGGCATCGTAAAAGTGTCCCCTTCAACGATACAGTAAATGCTAAATTCTTCACGCTCTTCGACGCGCGTGATATTGAGTAAGCCGCACATTTCTTCAATAATATCCTGCGCAAGTAGTTTAAAAAAATAGTTTAAAATTCTATTTAAAAATTTCATTTGAAGCGTAGATGACTCTGTGACTGACCTTGACGACCGTGGAACCCTTGACGTTCAAAACGCGCTGCGTTCCTCCCGGAAGCCTAAAAATTTGACGCTTTGCATTCCTTCCAGCGGTGATCGCCGTGATTTCCTCGACGCTGGGCACGTTCCGCCGTCCACCATACTTGAACGTTTTGCGCAAGTTTTGAAGCGTGACGAGAGCGGTGCCGTGGTAAGCTCTTCGTTTGTCATACGCCGCTGATTCAAGGTATTTGAACAGAAAGGGCTTGAGCTCCTCGCTGCAGGTAAAGTAAGCGGAAAGAATGGTAAAGAGGCGCCAACCGCGCTGAGCCGTTTTGCTGTTGTTCGTTGTCTGTTTCATCATTTGGCAGTAGAGTTCGTCGCGCAACGGTGGAGAACCGTGGCAGTTACGCAAAAGCGTATACACGGCTTCCATCTCGTTCCCTCCTGCACCGCCACCGCCACCGCCAAAGTCACCCATGTACTTCATGATACTGACGTAGCATTCCACGGCGAGGCGGTTATTGACTTCGTCCAATGGCAGGAGGCTCTGCTCGATGGGTACTTGACTATATTTCACCATTGCAACTTGCTCCGCCCACGTCCACGACGTCGAAGATGGCGGACCGCCAAGTCGGAACCTGATACAGACAAATTAGCCACAATTAATTAGCATAACGTTAACACGATTAGCAGTCGCAGTGTTGCAATTTCCTGGTCAAATGTGGCGTAAAATCTTGCAAATTAAAATTGCAGCGATTAAATATCGCTGTTTCTGAAGAGTTTTATGACTAGTCAAACTTGCGTAAAACAGCGGTATCAACGTAATTTAAAACCGTAAGTTTTTAAATAAACGTAAAATTTTGCAAAAATTTCAATTTTAAAAAATCACTTTTTTTTCAAATTTTTTCAAATTAAAAAAAAACTTTTTTACTTGTCCCTTCGGAAGTGCTCAATAGCAAACTGGAGGAGAGAGTGCTTGCCGTCAGAGGGCGGTGGCGGCGGTTGACTGTGCGCTGGCGACGGATGACGATGATGGTTCTGGATGAGGTGTGAC
>VYYI01003121.1:0-12973 GCA_021029175.1 Bilobella aurantiaca
GTTATCGCGCAACCGGACGGACGGACGGACGGACGGACGGACAAAACGTTCCCATAAAGTAGCTAGTACGCTACTTAATAAGCAGAAAAATACACAGTGCTAGTTTATGGGAATGTCTTGTCCGTCTGTATGGTTGCGCCATGCCATAACTCTTGAGCGGGTTAACTTTTTAGAATTCTGTTTGAGGCTATAGGTTAGTAGGGGTAAAGGGGGAGGCCAATTTCGAAGATAGGTTATTCATAGGGCCTAACTCCCAAAATCGGAAAAATCGGATTTTTCGGATTCTTAATAGTTTTACATAAAACGAAAAGGTATGATGGTTTCAACAACCTACGTGACCCCCAGCCCTTGCCCCTTTTAATTGGATGACGCCCAAAACCGAAAAATCGGATTTTATGGTTTTTGCTATGCTTGATGAATCAAAAGGTTATGTTGGTTTCAACGACCTATGTGACCTCCGACTCCTAACCATATTTCGATGAATTGGTGATAGTACGCTACTTAAGTTATGTGCTTGCAACGGTTTATTGATAATTGATTATGATTTATTGATAATATAAAAAACATTTAGTAAAGCTAATTGTTATTATTAATTAGTTACTATTAATTTATATCTGTAGTTCAGTGCCCAGTAACAAGGTGTGTGTCAAGACGTTTGCGGCATCATTTGTCCCTTCATGGTTTATCCGCAGAGGCAAGAGGCAGAATCCAAAAATAGAAGATCCCGAGAATCAGGAAAGAACAACAGAAATCAGCAGTGTCAGTAATCGTTGGAAGACTGTTCCCTCACTTTGACATTTGCAGCGCAAACATCTTTCTCATCACTTCTGTCCACTTCATTTACACACTTCTTGCCTCAACTCTTCGACCGCACCCACCGACCCACCTTAGTCACTAAGGCTCAAGTCCTACTCCAATAACTGCTCCTAAGGTAACTTACCAGAACGGAACACTTCCGCTAATTGATTGATGTAGTGCAACTAATATAATTATATACTATCACCCTTCCTAGTTTCCTGCGCGCTGTCATTTCCTACGGAGTAAGGAGCAACGGAGTAACTATGCCAGTCTTCCATACCAAGACAATCGAGAGTATATTGGAGCCAGTTGCGCAGCAGGTGAGCAAGTACATCCAGTTACTAATTTGTGGTCGGGCTGGGTCAAGCACTACTCCAAATTCCAGTGACTATTTCACTGCGCAGCCAGAAGAAGTGACAGGTTATCGGTTGGATTGGAGCGTACGGTACGCAAAGAGAATTTTAGAGACCCTGCGCAACCAGAAAAGGGATAGGTTTCTCGGTGGGAAAACCAAACCTTGGAAAATAACATTGCGTACCATAGGGTCCAATCCAGCCCAGGTGTTATCCTGTGCAAAAACTTCGGAAATCTGACGTTATGACCAAATTGCATAGTTCTTGGTACAATTAATTTCGTAATTTCGAATTCGATTCAATAAATATTGGAGCCAATTGCTCCAATTGTCCGTCCGTCCGTCTGGTTGTGCGATAACTCTCGAACGGGTTAACTTTTTTTCAAATCTGTTTTCAGGTGTAGGTTTTATGGGTCAAGGGTAAGGCCAAGTTCGAAGATGGGCCATAGGGCTCAAACCCTTCACCCTCATTTTACGACCCCCTAAATGATCCGAAAATTCGGATTTTTGCTAGTTTTGCGTGAAACGAAAAGTATTGATAATTTCAAGCACCAAAGTGACTCTAGACCCTTCATTCTTATATCAATGACAATGACCCTCAAGCCGAAAAATCGGATTTTCAGGACTTTTTCTGGTTTAGCATAATACGAAAATTTATGATGTTTTTAAGGATCTAAGCGACTCCAGACCATCTCCCCTTATTGAAAAGACCCTAAAAACCCTAAAAGCCTAAAAACCGGTTTTACGAGGTCTTGCTAGTTTTGCATACATCGAAGAGTTATTATGGTTTCAGCTTCATATCTGACCCCCAACCCTTGAACCATTTTAGTATGGGCTTATAATTGACCCCAACCCGAAAATTTGACTTTTCGTGGTTTTGCTAGTGTTGCTGGAAAGTATTTTGATATCAGTACAATACGCTATACGCTCCGTAAGTTGCGTGCGTTTGCAACGGTTTTTTTTTAATATTTAAGTAGTCATCAATCATTCCGTCATCGAGCGGGAGCGGGCACGATATGCAAAAATTATTCAGCAAATATTTTAAGTTTAATTATTAATTGTACCGCCTACGTACATGACATTTTTTATAATGAACATATTTTTGTTCAACTCTAGAATCAAAGAAAGACCAGAGATTGAGAGAAGAGTTTTTTTCAAGTTTTTCGCTGTTCCATTTATTTTCAGTTCTATATGTTTTGAAATATCGCACTTATGTACTGAACGAGTGGCAGGCTAATTTAGAATTGAGAGAGACGGAAGTATCGAAACTCGAAACTTCAAGTTCCAGGTACATGTAGAAAGCAGCGTTTATATTATAGTTTTCTCCTTAGATCCCCAATTATTTAATTCTCGCATCAAACTGTATTGTAGTGCCATCGTTTTCGTTGCATTCAAATTTAGATCTTGTCTTATCTTAGGTATCTCGACTCGTAATACTCCATGAGGAAGCCGAAGATGGGAATGCAATGCCTGACTTGCAGAGACCTGTGTTTGGGGTGTCTGCCGCCGTAGCGAATCTTAGTAAGAAAAAAATAAGACCAAATCTCTTTCCGATTAAGCTACGTTGTTCGTTTTCAGAAGTTTGTAAAGCCTTTAGTTCAATGCATTCTTAATCATGTGTGGGGATGAATTTAATGGTACAAATTACTTCGGAAATTACCGAAATGTAAGGGTTTAATACGTGATTTTTGTATGGGTTTGTATCCAATCCTTATCTTATGTGTATTTATGATTTGAGATTAATAATTGATTCTATAAATACAGCGAAAGTTGGGCGAGAAACAATACAAAGCTCGGACGACGCAATCCTTCGGCAAGACATGCCAGCAGCATTACAACGTGTTGAAAGTGCTTCCAAGTTTTTGGAAGAAGCCTCTGGAATGCTAAAAGTGGATCCATATTCGCAACCAGCCAGAAAGAAATTAATAGGTACTGTTTTCAAGATGAAATTGAAAAGGTACTACAAACAGTTAACACTATTGATTTTATTTTATTTTCAGAGGGATCTCGAGGTGAATGTTGGATTCTATTGTACTGCTTAATTTATTCAGATGTATTACCCTATGCTCTCGTTCGGATTTCTCTAATCTATTTAACCCGGAATACTGTATTCTCGTCACAAGCAAGGCATGCAAATGCACTGCTTTCGGCTCTTATTTGATTTTATTTGCTCAGGTATCCTGCAAGGAACATCCGCGCTTTTGATGTGTTTTGACGAATCCGAAGTTCGAAAAATAATTCGAGAGTGCAAACGTGTTTTGGATTATTTGGCGATTGTGGAAGTTGTGGACTCTTTGGAGGATCTTGTTCGGTTCGTTCAGGACCTCAGTCCCAGCCTCAGCAAGGTTAACTATTTCTAGTATTAAATAATGCGAAACATTACTAAATTTGAAGAAGCTGATGTTTCCCATACTCAATTTCAATTTCTCTACCGACTTTCTCAAGACTACGTTGTTGTATTGTAATTGAATCGATAATATAGGTTTCGAGACAAATACATATGCGTGAAGAAGAACTTACACATCAAATTCACCGCGAAATCTTGCTACGATGCCTTGAAGAGGTGAAGTCACTCACACCGATTCTTATATGCAGTATGAAGATCTTCATCCAAATTCATTCAGATGGTAAAAAAAAATATCCTTCTTACATTATATTTATGATAATTAAAACTTGCGTATGCTCTAAATTCAGTTAGTGGTCGAGGAGTTTCAGAGGCTGCGGTTAATCGTGACTATCTGGCACAACGAATGTCCGACGAAATGAACGAAATTATCCGTGTCCTACAATTGACAACCTACGATGAAGAGGAGTGGGATGCAGATAACCTTATAGGAATGAAGCGGGCGTTGAACATAATGGAATCAAAGATGCAAGCTGCGCATGATTGGCTTGGAGTAAGTTTCATCTAGAATGCCTTATTTGGGTGTATATGGGCAAACGATAGCATTACTCGATTCTGTTATGTTGTCAAGATCAAATATAAAAATAATATTAATTCTGGAACGCAGGAATCGAGGGCGCTCCGTGGTGGTGTTGGTGAAAAATCAGTACGGGGTATTTTGGATGAAGCCAGAAAAACCTCTGGCCACTGTCTGCCTGATCACAGAGAGCCGATTTCAAAGATTTGTAACGACATTTCGTCAATGACGGATGCTCTATGCGAATTACGTCAAAATGGTCATGGGAACCAACCGCAGGCAGAAAGCCTTGCGAGAGGGATTGAACACAAATTAAACGAGCTCATGCACCTTGTGACTGAAGCCGTGACGAATGCAGAACGCTCTGGAATGTTACAACCCGCTCATACCGTGACAGGACGATTGGATCAGGCAAGGCGTTGGCTTGCGAATCCAGCGATAGACGACAAAGGACTTGGCCAAAGAGCCATTGCGCTCGTGGTCGAAGAGGCTCGCAAAGTAGGTGATGGGCTCCCTGGGATACAAAAAGCCGAAATTCTTAACCTGAGCGATGACGTTGACTCTCTTTACCATCATTTGGCGGAATTTAGTCGTCGCGGGGATGGAAACAGTCCACAAGCTTTAGCTACTGCAAACGAGCTTATACATAGACTTGCCGAGTTGAAGAGTAAAATCCAAAGTGCTGTGGGAAACCGGGTCGTGGAGGACTTTGTGGACACTGTGTCTCAATTGAAGGCTTTTGCCGATGCTGCAATGGCAAGTGAGGCAACTCCTGGGAGAGATGCTGCTTTTACCGAACGAGCGACAGCATTACAGCAATTTACTAGTCGTGTGGCAAAAACTGCAAGAATGGTGGCTGCAGGAGGCTGTGGTGACAATAAAAAACTTGCTGAAGCCCTATTAGCTGGTGCTTCTCAGGTTAGAGTTAGAACTTGACTGAACGATTGGTGTGTTTTCTTAGGTAATTTGGAAATTTATTAGTTATATATTAATTTTTTAGGTGGAAAGCCTTCTTCCACAGTTAATTAACGCCGGTCGAATTCGCATGGTGTATTCTGACAACCAAGCTGTAAATGGTACGCAGATATATTCAATTGCATTTCACCAATAATAGCTTTGTTCCATCATTAACATGCATGCTCCACGGACGATTGTCAATGCCTAATACAATACAATAATTATCTACCAAGTGGAATTGAGCTGAATTCAAAAATATATTTTTCAAATACTTTTGCAGAACATTTTGAGAATTTACGATTGCAATACGCTGACGCAGTGAACAGGGTTCGTCACCACTGCGATGAGGCAATTGACTCGAGTCACTTTATTAAGCTTTCAGGTGTGTATCCGTCAAGGTGATCTTATGTTTAAATATGAATTTTGTAAGAAAAGTATCCATTTGGCTTCACAGTAAATTATTAGAGGTTAAAAAAATATTTAAGAAACAGTTCAGAAGTGTAACTTTGTGAAGTTATAGGCTATATTTTTGTGTTATGCAGAGGAGGCCATTAAGAAGTATACTGTACTATGCGAGAATGCAATAGCGAATCAACAGCCTTTGAAAATTGTGGAGAATACATCCGCCATTGCAAGATTGGCCAATCGAGTACTCATGATTGCTAGACAAGAGGCAGATAATTCAGAAGACCCTGTATTTATACAAAATTTGACTCGAACTGCTGACCAACTCCAATCTAGTAAGTCAATAAATTTTTACAAGGTTAGGTAGATAAGATGCTTCGAGCAAATTTTGAAAAGTATTAGAAATAGGAACGAACCGGATGTTGTATCGTTGTTACGTTGTAACCAATAATGTACATTTCGTTGTTTCATTGTTTGAGCAGTGACTGAACTTTACAACTTATTTCTAGCTGTTCCTGCCATGGTTCATGCCGCCAAGAACGTTGCATTGTCTCCTAATGACCAAATTGCTGCAAGGAAATGGAGGGATTTAAATAACGATGTATGCGTCTAGCCTTTCAATTTAATTGATAATTGATATTGATAATTCAAGTTAAAGACGCAAAGGGAGGAACTTTGAATGTTTCAATTAATTCACAACTAGTTTCTAAACATAATTACAATATGTGAATACAATATTGTGTCTGCGTGATCCTGACTTGTTTCTTGTCTCCCTAGCTTTTAAATGCTGTCCGAAACGTTGGAAAATCAATAGTTGTGGATGAAGATGTGCCAATTCTGCCACCGCCTCCGGACATGCGCAATTTATTCCTCGATGGTAAACTGTATTTGTAGACACTGAATTGTAATATAATTGAATTGAGAATGAATATGAACAAATAGACAATGCACCTCCGCGGCCACCTTCACCTCGGGACGCTCAATTAAGACCAGGACGGGGAGAGACGGACGACGAAGACGAAATGTTCAGACATACTCCACAACCAAACCAACCAATTATGGTACTAAAGCTTTGATATTTACTCTCCTCACCCAATGTAAACAATCACTTTACCATAAGCTCTGTGTTACTAAATCTTTCCAGCACAGAGTCTGCATAAACTACGTGCTGGTTCGATCAAAGTTTCAGTTTTCAGGATTTTTTCTATTTAGATGGCTGCACATGGACTACATCAAGAAGTGCGACAATGGTCGAGTGAGGATAACTACATTGTGGCCGCGGCCAAACGAATGGCTTTACTTATGGCTCGTTTGTCCAAACTTGTTAGAGGGGAAGGAGGAAATAAGAAGGATTTGATAGCCTGCGCTAAGGAAATTGCGGAAGCTTCCGAAGAAGTAACACGCCTTGCCAAGGAACTAGCAAGAGGGTGCACTGACAAAAGAATGAGGACGGTAATTTCAGCCTAATATTCTGATTTTGATAATTTAAATAACTGCAAGAGCCCACATAATTCCAATAAGACTGATACAACACCAAGTTGATTGAATCTTACTTTACAGAGCCTGTTACAAGTTTGCGAAAGAATCCCCACAATTGGAACCCAACTTAAAATCCTTTCAACTGTCAAGGCTACAATGCTGGGAGCACAAGGTAATACTTAAATGTTTGTAATTCAAAGTATCCTAAGCATGTCGTTTTTCCTTTATTCGAATTGATGACAGATACAAGCAAGGTCCTTGGCAACCGTACTAACAAAATCCTTACGGATTTCCGTAAGGATTTTGTTAGTACGGTTGCCAAGGACCTTGGATACAAGGTATTTTTTATTTAAATTTCAAAACTCAACAGATACGATCCCAAGGAGAATTGACGCGGAAGTAATAGGGGGTAATCGATTATCATTTGAAAATGTTACTTCTTTATTATGTTAAAGCTAGATGAGGCTGAGGCATCACTCCCTTCTTTCAGCTGCAGCAAATTTAAAAGCATGAAAAGAAATTTCACCAAACTTAACGTTAAATTAATAATTTGGAAATAACGAAACTATCTAATCTATGGGGCTTCCACAGTGCAAATTGCATGCCTTAGCTCTTGGACTTTATAGCCTCACACTATGCATGACAATGAATTCTAAAAAAATTGCCTTGGGGTTTGGGTTTTTCCTCTCTGTTTTGTTAACTAATAATAATATTGCGAATTTCTGAAATCGTTTTCCACACGCTGCCTTTCACAGGGGTTCGTCTTGGCCGAAGTGAGTAAAGTAGACATTCAATTATATGTAATCCTTTAAGGAATATGTCATATCTGCAGTTGGATACCAAGATTAAACAAATCGCAAGCAAGATTGCGACAGTTTTGTCGTAGACAAATAATCATAAAGTTTTGTTTTGGTCTTAACATTAACGAAATTTTACTTATTACTAAACTATATAATATACTAATAACTATAAACTATACTATATAGTAAATCATTATTCTGCATGAAAATTCAGCAATGATTATTTCGAAATAACCAACTTTAAATCATGCATGCTGACAAAAGTTTCGATTGATTTAGTCAAAATGGGCGTTGCTGCTTACTGGCATCTTTGGGCCTGACATATTCTTCACCCACTGAATCGCATTCCTCTTATTAATTTTCAATACCGTTTGCTTTACTAAATGCTGTATCATTCGAAAGTTTCTTAACAATCGGAATACTTCCTTAAACAGGTACGGAAGAGGACCGCGAGGCGACGGAAATGCTTGTTGGCAACGCACAAAATTTGATGCAATCCGTGAAAGAGACAGTAAGAGCGGCTGAAGCTGCGTCTATAAAAATGAGGTCTGATGCTGGAGGCCGCATGCGCTGGGTCCGCCAGCAACCTTGGTATCATCAGTACTAACCACTCTTCACTGGTGCTAATGTCAACTTCTCACGCACCGCACCGCCTTTATGCCGAAGTTGACTTCTAAGTAACATGTATGTGGAAGAAAATACAAAGTCAGCATGGTTTATTCAATTCAAAATTAAGTGACAGGTCGCTCTTTGAGGGTAGGAGAAGCCGATGTTACCCTAGGAAAATAGAATGTATGAGACAATGGCTTTTAGTTTCAAATGCTTCAGTTTAAGCACACGGAATTTATGTTACCATTACTGAGATTTTAAACATTTTAATAATAGGCTTCGTTGGCTTCAGTATTAATGTCGGCCTAAATAGCGCAAAAGGCTTCGCTGGAATTTGATATAACTTAAAGTTAGTAGTTTTTTTTACCGTAATAATTCTAATAAGAGGCGGGTATCTAATAGTGGGCGGGGGTAAGACTCTCATTGAAATAGTGAGCGGTCTCCAATAGTCGGCGGGTCTAATAGTAGACAGGGATACCGTGATGCTCCAAATCACTAAATCAGCTGGGTTTACCTTTAATTTTCTTTTTACACAATAGCTTGTTTGTAACCGTGCTTTTCACCAAAAACCAGACACCCAAATTCGTTTCTAGGGGAGTTTCGTTGAATTGTGGGGCCATGTTAGATGCTTAAAAAACCAATCTACTGGATCGATTTTTGTAAAAAATACTGAATTGGTAAAACTTTTCAGCTTATTACAACAAAAATCGCCTGACAGTTCAATAAAATAAATAAGTTTATTTTTGGGTGTCTTGTTTTTGGTGAAGCGCACGGTATATTGTTTCAATTGCATAATGGTATTAACCAAACGCCTAATTAATTTAAATTTTAAACATTAATAAGTTTGAAGGAAAAAGCAGGAAGAAAATAGAGGCAAATATATGGCAACACTGCTTACCATTTAAATTAATTTAATCACGTTCATAGATGTTAGAAACTCAGAGTGAAAACTCAAACACTCAGAAACTCACACACTCTTCACTCAAAACTCACGAGTTTGAGTGTCGAGTTTGTGAGTGGGAAAGTTTGGAAGAGTGTGAGTATATTAACCAAACGCCTAATTAATTTAAATTTTAAACATTAATAAGTTTGAAGGAAAAAGCAGGAAGAAAATAGAGGCAAATATATGGCAACACTGCTTACTATTTAAATTAATTTAATCACGTTAGTAAATAATAATAACTTCTGCACCTCCTCACTTACAGCTTGCAATCAAATAAGGTTTCTACGGATGCAACATGCAACAAATAGATTCAAGAAAATCATGTAAGCTCTAGAAAGTATTGCGTATATGGAAATCCACTAAATGTTTTTCTTCTTCTTTTCTTTTTAAAGAAAAACATTTAATTGAAGATTTTGAGAGCTTCCATTTTATCTCATCAGAAAAGGAAGACGATAGAACAATGATTAGGAACCAGAAGATTTTTTGGGAAATCAATCAAGTTTGATTGATTAATTCTGATCTTGCAGATTTAGATTTGTCTCAATATAAATAAAAAGTAAATGAGCGGTCTCAATTAAAGGGCAGGTCTCCAATAGGGGTCGGGAAAGGAAATTGAAATAGTGGACGGGTCTCTCATTAGAATTATTACGGTACTAGGAAATAACATCAAATCATGATATCTACAAGAGCATTTTACCTGCTTCGTATTAGGAAGAGCTTTCATGAACCTACAGTTTTGTTTAAATATTTCTTAAATTAATTTGGCCCTCTAATAGAAAAGTAAATTAACCAACAATTGTTCGCTAGAGGTATTCAGATGAAAATGCTACTTTAGACATACAGAATTTAGAAAAGGAGACATTGGAGACTCCAGGTCCTGTTCCTATCCGGCCATAACAAAAAGTGCCAAGCAACGTCCGCTTTAAATAGTACTAATTTAGCTTTACACCTAGACATTATTAATGATGTCATAAGTTGACATGATATTATAATGTTTTAATAAAATATCATTAAAAGCCCGGTCGCATTTGTGTCTAACTTCCAGGATCGTTTTACAGAATTAAGGAGACACGTTTCGAGTTGGTCGAGCGCATCTAATGTTTCGAATTGGCAATGCGTATCACGAAGCAATTCAGTAGATAACTTATAACTATATACCTATAAAGTGATCACTATCGCTAGAATTCGGTAATTGTTATTAGTGGCTGGCATTTTGAAGAATATTGTTTAATAATCCTTCCTAAACCTATTTCACTGTTACAGGTTGATTTTTTACTAAATTTACACTTGGTAGTTGCTTCGCCTCAAAAAATGTATAAGACAGAAGTATTTTGTTAACGTTTTCCATTGCTGGATCTTCCGCAAATTCAGGATCGATGTAGAAGAATACCGGCAGCTCTACAGTCTCCCCTGGATTTAGTCTTTGCTCTTCAAAACAGAAGCACTGAATCTTATTAAAATATTGTCCGGCTTCAAATGGTACCACATTGTATGTGGATATCCCATCCACAGGATAATTTGTCTTGTTTTCCGCCCGGTAGAAAGCAAGTGCCGTTTCTCCCGGAAATACCTGAACCGTTAAATGGTATATAAACTCAATACTGACTTTGATAAAACTAATTAGTTAATTCCGTACAACAATTTCCGATTGCCTCGGGTGAAAGTTCCATTGAAGGGTAGATGAGTGATCAGCATTGAACTGAATCGTAATCTCACGTTCCTTAACTTTTGACAACTGCGACAAGTCTTTTTGATCAGGGCTTATCACTACTGTTCCGCCGTAGCTAAAACTCTAAACACCATAATAATTAGGCCTTATTTACTAATCGTGATATATAGTATCGCTTCATCGTTTCCATTCAAAAGCGTTACCTGGCAGAATATTCTATAGAGCGGGACAGCAGCGTATGCGGAAGCAGTGACCATTACTCCAAGCGCCCCAAGGTAGTATAGCGTTGTTTTCTGTCCTAACTTCATGTCGGCGGAGGACTTATAGACCGAGCGAGTATTTTGACCTTGGCGGATCCATTGACTCAATCCATTCCTCAGAAGTCTTCCTACAGTGCACTTTCCAATTGCTGTCATTATGCCTTACTTTCTTAATTTATCATTGTTTCCTGGAACTTAATAGTTTCACTGGAACATTTACACTTATGCACTGTTGCGTCCAGTTCCAACTCCTTCCAGAATGTGTTACTGTCGCTCCCTTGTTCTGTCTAACTGAAAAAAATTAGAACAGCCATTGTTGTAATTAACTAAATAATTAATTTTAATTGAGAGAATAGTTAAATTATTAAGTTGAATCAATAATGTTTTTGATGAACAGCTGAGATGCTTACCTGGATTTAAATTTGTCATTCGCGAAATTTTCCCGCCAACTACTACGCCAATACTTAAATTGAATAATTAAATAATTATTTAAAAAAATCCTACAATTTGAGAGGTGGTGGAACTAGATAACAAATAATAATAACTACAATAAAATAATATGTAGATCTTTAATATATGTGCAGTTGTATGTAGTTATATGGTTTCTCTAATTGGGAATACAATGACACCACTCGAAAACTTTTTGCGAATTGCGATGCGATACATGCTACTGAAACTAGCCAAGATGTTAATCTTAACCTCTCGAGTAATAATTTTTATATTTACAAAAAACAGATGATAGTTGCATCGATTAAACTACCTAGTAAATTGAAATCACATAGGCGTAGTTTGGTAAATTGCAATGCAATTTGTAAAGGATGTAAAGAAAAACGTTTCCTGAAGCCAAGTCTCCCAGCAGGACGTGTAAAGCCTCTATCCCACCAGAACTGCGGATGGAAATTCCTTCCGTGGATCGTCCATGGATCATATCCCACCGGATTTCTGTCCGCGGAAAAAAAATCCACGGACGTCCGTGGAAATTTCTTCCACGGACGTCCGTGGAAATTTCTTCCGCGGACTCTCCATATCCCACCGCACTGCGCCATCCGTGGATTTTTTATCCGCGGAAAACTCTCCCAATGCAAAGAGATGGGAGAAAAATCCACCCTCAAAAGTTGAACTTTTTCAACTTTTGAGGCTGGATTTTCATTATTTTCTTTTCTCCATCAACATGACCAAATCGACCAATCAATTTCCTTTGAGTATTTCTCAACAACTGAATGCCAGTTGTCATTCAGTTGTTAACTGTAATTGTACTTACCAATTAGCTGATTACGTATTAGTAAATTAGTTAACTACGTGCTAAAATAAGTTTAATTAACTCGCTTCAAGTTAAGTTGAGTGAAATTGATCAGTGCTTGGATTGGTGGAAGGCGCCTTCCAATTGGCCCATCTCGGTGCTATGCACATCAGCAGTGGATACTTAGCTAATTAGTCTTTTACCCACCAACCCAAAGTTAACTACGGTTGGTTTGTCAAAGACTTCCAGAATTAACGCAAGGCGCCATGCGACAGCACTGATAAGATCAGTTTACCTATGAATTAATCGGTTGCATGCTCATTGCTCACTCGGTCACTAATCAGTGACATCATAGCACTAACATTGTCAATTGTAACAACTAAGCGCAGTCGCAACATTTTATAAACAATAGGAATTCCAACATGCTTTCTTCTTGTAAACATTGACTCCCGAGCGGGATTTTTAAAATTTGAAAAATCCAGAGTCGTGGACAAAATGTGATCACACCGGATCCGTGGACGATCCTTCCATGGATGCGGT
>VYYI01003122.1:0-12972 GCA_021029175.1 Bilobella aurantiaca
ACCACCGGTGCGTCAACTCAGCACCTCATTTCAGCACCTCAATTTACATGTTAAAAAGCGTCAACTCAGCACAGCACCTCAAATGAGGTGCTGAGGTGCTGAGTTGACACATCACCACCAGTGTGTCAACTCAGCGCCTCAGCACTTAAAATAAAAAAAAATTGTAAAAAATTGGAAATTGTGAAGCATTCTTAATTCATTAATATTATTTGAGTAAAAGGTCAAAAGTACTTTGGCAAATAATTTTAGATATATTCAAAGGTTTTTTATTAAAATTGTTTCAAAAATTTTTGCATGTTATAATATTACAAATTATATGTAGTATAGTAATTAGGAGAATTAGAAGGCGATTTTTTTTGCAAGGGAATGAATTTTCTATTTGAGAATTATTTAGATATTAGAAGAATGAGTCGAAGTAATGCAAAGGAATCAGTTCTCGGTTGTGGAGGATTCTCCAGGCTTGAAAACTTCTGAACACATTTCAGAAGTGCTAGTAGCACAAAGCCCGCAGTAAGAATTCCGACAAACACAGACGAAACTTTCTCGTAAAGCGCAGATTCAGCTTGGGCATCGTACAAATGCGTATTTTGTGTCATCTCTTCGAACTGAAAAATTTCAGCCTGCTTGATCTCTTCCGATAACGTCCGCACAATTTGACGTCCAACATCTGTTGAATCAGCAGCACGAGTTCCGGCTTGATTTCGGAGAATTCGGATATATATAAACCAGGAAACAAACATAACATCAGCAGTGTATGTTATACGAGAGTAGTGTAAGTTAACTTGTCTCTACAGTTACCTCAATAAGTAGATCTTTTTCGTTTAATATGCTCTAGAAATTTTTTGAATTCTTTGCTAACCAATAGGCAAACTTATTAATCTTTTTATTAAAATTCTAAAATGATTTGTCACAGGTTACTTATTGATTTGTTACTTACTATGTTATAAATCTCCTAATTACTTTGCTACATATATTTTATAATATTATAACATGCAAGAAAATTTGGAACAATCTTAATAAAGAAACTTTGAATATATCTAAAATTATTTGCCAAAGTATTTTTGACCCTTTACTCGAATAATATTAATAAATTAAAAATGCTTCACAATTTCCAATTTTTGACAATTTTTTTTTTATTTTAGGTGCTGAGGTGCTGAGTTGACACACCGGTGGTGATGCGTCAACTCAGCACCTCGTTTGAGGTGCTGTGCTGAGTTGACGCTTTTTAACATTGAGGTGCAGAAATGAGGTGCTGAGTTGACGCACCGGTGGTGATGCGTCAACTCAGCACCTCACCACCCATCTTTTATTGAAAAAAAGTGAGGTGCTGAGGTGCTGAGTTGACGCTTTGTAATTCCCTTACATGTAAGTGAGGTGCTGATTTGAGGTGCTCAGTTGACGGTGCTGGAATTGAGGTGCCCAGTTGACGGAGCTGAGGTGCCCAGTTGACGCACCTTTCTCATGAAAGCCCTGAAATTCTGCTTTGATTCATGTTTTCCGTAGACATATTTTGACGTGTTTTCGAATATTATTGCACAATAAACTACTGCTTTGATTTTTCCTTCATAGTAACGGCATAAATCTATAAAACACAAGTAAAAAATTCAGTAGAACAAATTGTAGTTCTATTTCTAAAGGTGAGGGTATAGAATGGACGTTACAATTTATTCAAGGATCCAAGTCTTCTGATTGGTCTTCACATAAGACTCCATTTCTATTACAAATTCTATGTATACCTATATATAATACTATTTAATTATATGTATATGTTTATTTATATAAACACTAATTTTCACAGATAGTACGTGACTGCCAGTTTCTCGTTGCTGTATATCCAAAAACCAAAGTAATAAAGCCAAATTTTTTTTTTGCAGAAAATAAATTTTTAGTCCAGAATCAGGCCAAATATTTTGTATTCTGAACACAAAACAAAAAACACTCAATTCTTCTGCCTTTGAAAAGATAATTTTCTTTTACTTTCTCAATGTTCCCAACACCAGTTTCCCTTACGAGGCACTTTTCTGACAAAGCTACCTAACTTTTTACATTTTTGTATTACTCACACAAGATTTTGATCTCCGTCAGATTATTAGGGTGTCTTCTTGGAATTGAAGTCAGAATTCAAAGAAATGATTCGTAAGTGCGTTCGTCTTTTGACTTTTTATTTCATAAAAGCTGTGATGCGAAGAGCCATATATTAGGAAACTTTTCTTTTTATAACTTCCGCTATCATATGATTTTCCTTTGAGGCTTAAGACCCTTAACTTTTACTCTTATTCATCGGAAAAAGTATCAAAGGTGATTCCTCTTTTTCTAAAATAAGAATTTTTTCAAAATATTGTTTTTAAAATATCCCCCCAGTTGGTTTCCCGGGAGTTTCTGATTCCATATCAAAGGTTTTGAAATTATATTCCACTGGATATGGATATATTGCATTTGTCTACAATTAACTCACTTAAATTTAAAACCCTAATAATTTCTGCCTAAATGTGGAAACAAAAATTGCGATTATACAAACCAAAACGTTGTTTTTCGATATCCTTCAACTCTATTCTAATATTGTCGGTGACTAACAGTTTTGAAATTTTCGTAAACTTTTAACGTACTTTGTACGTTGCTCCTAAAAGCGGAAGTAAGAGGAACAAAAGGAAACGCAAACTTTTTTCCAGACGTGTACTCGCCCTAAAATAAAACTTTATGACTTCCGGGAGGTAGTTGAAACGTCAAAAATCCGGGGTGACCAACCCCCTTTTTATTTTAACTGATTTGTGAAAAAGTTATTTGCTAAATGTATTGCCCTAAACTTTTTATTGAAAAATGCACTTTGCAATATTTTTTACAAGAAGTAAATTGTGCGTTGTAATGTAACGTGTTAATGTAATATATAGTTAATGGTAGAATTTATGTATCACAATACATTACTTTCCAGTCTCGATTTGATGTACTGCATGATGTACTCGATTGCAGTACTGCAAAATTATATATTTGGTTGTTTACTTCTAAAAGCACTTTAATTGCATGTTTACTTTTTTTTCCAGTGGGAGCTAAATGGGTGGTCATAATTTTGTAATTGACATCAACCACTTAAATTGCCGCGCCTTAGCAAAATTAATGGACTCCTCGTTTCATCTTTATTTGATCATCGAATCAGATTAGGACCTTCAAGTAGTAGTGCTTCGATTTATATACACAACGCTCGTTATTAGCAGCCTCCACAAAATATGTTATGTTCACAATGCCCAATCACAATCAATCATAATCACAATCACAAAGTTAGTGGCTTACAATTTTCTCTTTCCTTCTGATTTTATTTTTATTACCTATTACTTTGTTAGAACATACATAAAAACTTAAAATATAGTTTTATAAGTAAAAAAATATCTGTCAAGGTGTGGTGACCTGACTTGAGTCTTGAGGCATTCGTTAAAAAGCATTAGTACATGAGAAGTGAAAAAATTCTGGATACGGTATTAAATTTCATAATGATGTTGTGGGCCCCTCGGATGAGGGCCTTTATACTTTCCTGTGTTTGAATATTGTGGTGTTGTAATTGTGGGTAGTTCAGGATTTGGGTTCAGTAGAGAAAAAAGATGCGGGTTGTGATAGTTCCGTGGAAATAGGGTGCAGTTCAGAAATCAGAAATCAGAAATGCTAAATGTACTAAGTCAAAACGCAGCAAATCCGAAAATAAAACTGTTGAATGTTTCTTCCTATGTAAACTATTTGAGCAATGAGTATTCCAGATTCTAATATCCTGTTACTAAATCATAGGAGAAGCTAGATTTTTCAGCATGCGCTATAGTATGTTTTCACCGCACATTATCCATCGAGTTATCCATCCTTGGCTTTATTAAAGCCAAGGTACACTGCCTAAAGCCAAATCTCTATTTGAAATATGATTCTGTTTCCATATACACAAAGTAAACAAATAAAAGAAAAATAATTGATTTCTTTCAGTGTAAGAAGGTTAAGGAAAACGGTTTCAAAATTCTGAATTGTGAACTTGACCACGCAGCAGACATTTTCTAACGTTGTTTTGTAAACAGTTCGTGCGTGGCAGAACAGAAATGATTAAAGCCGCTGCCTTTTTTCTTATGGTATGTAGCAATTTGCATCATAAAAATGCCGCGATTGACCCTTGGTTAACGCCCATTTGATGTTTCCAGAGATGTGCTCTGTGGGGAGTCAAAAATACAACGAAGGGTCCCTGGGAGCCTTTTTCTGGCATCCTGCGAAGCACAATTTACAATTAACATCAAATAGTATTTTTCTTATTAAACTCGGCAATTCCGTTCCGGTCGAATATAAAAGTATTACAAAAACATCCCACTTAGGGTGTTAAAAAAGTTGACATTGACTACCTAAAAATTAATATCCAATTTTAAACTTTTTTTTTCAGCCATTCATGCGTAATAAAAACTCGAATTTATGCCAGTTTTATTGAACATAGTTATTGTTATATTTAGTCATTTTTTGGAATTTCTATTTTTTTATTGTTAAACTAAACTGTATAGATGGCATTTTCATTTTGTGATGATAAAGTTGCGGGTTAGCATCATTTTAGGCAAATAAGGTTTATCCAAGCCTTTCATGGCATCCTTTGTATTTCCTTTGATGGTCAATGCAGCTTTAATCAAATCTCAGCAGCATTCTTTTGTAGGTGACATAAGTGTCACTTTGTTTAAAAAAAAAGATCAAAGAAGATGGAATGAAAAATGTCGTAGCACCACTTTATGCATACAAATAATGATATTGAAAAACACCCTTCATATGCTTGCCTCGTATACGTCTTTGAAAATGAGAAGAACCACTTTGAAGGAATATTTAATAATGATTACAAAGAAAAATGTGATCAAAGGAATTGGAGTTAACGGAATTTTCAAAGCGATCTAAATGGCCTTGACTTTCACTTCAAGTAAGAGCGTCAGGCAACGCAAAACACAGTTTGGAATGCTCAAATATGTAACTTTTTCTATATAAAAAAAAAGTTTTAGCTTTGCGATATTGTCTTAAGTTAAGTTACAGAGCTTACAATAGTTTTAGCTCTATTGTACAACTATTTAACAACATTTTCAAACGTACCTAGAAAAATAGTGTTTAACGTTTAATTTATTTCAATTATGGTTTATATTTTTTGTATTTTTTTATTATTATATTGAGTTTTGTATACTTTAATTTAAAGTTAAGGTTCTAATGAATAGACTTTTTTTATGTGTATAGTGGTAGCATTAGATTAAATGAAAACTTTCGAAAGTTTTTTGTTTTGATTTAGAGTTTCGACCAATTTTTTTTGGAAATTTCTCAAAACTCAGAATGCGCAAATGCAATGTGGTTGCTAATAGGAGATTTGTACCTTTTTTGGAATTGGTATGGTACGTTTGCATGGAAAGTATAATTCCTTTTGGGTAGGTGAAATTGAAATTGACTTTTGTCATTGAAATTGAATCTCCCGAGGGTAACACAAACGCCCATTTAATCAATTTACCACTACACTTTCTTATGCATATTCAAAGTGCTGGAGATGAATAATTTCTGCTTAAATGAATATAACTTCTGCCTAATCTGCAGAATAAATTACAAGCATACTTCACTTTTCAATATAAGCAAAAGATGAGCTTGGTAAAATTATTCACTTGCTCATACTGCATAAATTGTTACTGACGCTGCATATCAGTTACATTTGTGTAATTGGCCTCTCAGCATGCTTAGAAAGGCAAAAAGTGGGTTTTTGTTTCTATCGAAAGCCATTCAATTACTCCTAAACTTCCTTTGGCAGTAACTTCTTTTTAAATTGATGATTTCATGCTTGCAACAGGCTTGAATAATAAAACGATAATTTCATAATTTTCAACACTGATTTACTGGTCTTTTCAAAACTAGTAGCGTTACCATTAACCACAAAAGCCAAAATAATTAACAATTTGTCTTAATTCCAGGCTATAAAATAATTACTCATATAATAATTAAATCGATGGCTCAAAATCATACTAAGATTTGTTGCTAACTAGAAAGTCATAATTAGAAACTTTGTTTTTGAACAAATTAAAATAAATTGGAGTATTGCAGTTATTAAGAAAAAAGCATTTCGTAGAATATATCATGGCATACATTCTTCCAAAGCGAATCATCCAATTATCATGAGTGCATTGACAGGAGTACTTCAAGTACCCAAATACAACATAACTTTAATTTGTCTACAGAATCAACACAATCTACGCAAACCCTACTACAACAACTTTTGCCCTATTCTCTTAAAATCAGCAAATTGTCTACTCTCTTCTAGGAGAAAAGGGCAACAAGCCCCGGCCCTTGCAACTTGACTAAAATCCATTATAATTTATCACCTTCCTTGTTTGGCCTTTGCCCATTTATCGTTACATATGGTCCCAATTTCCTGGAAACGAAAATGTAAAAGATTTGCAATTTATTGGAGAAAAAAACGTCTCTAGCGGCAAAGCACATAAGACCGCACAAATTTGCCCAAAACTTGTCCTCAAGTTTGCCACCGCAATTTATTTTTCTGGTTGCCCAGATTTTTTACCTTGGTAGATAGGTAGCTCCTTCCTGGTGACATTTACTTGGCATCATTAGTCTTTCTTTTGTGCCAAAAAGAAAGCAATTAATCGTATAGTGACCATTAGGACCAACCATTTTCTCTGCTGCTTTCTCACTCCCCTTTAGTGTTTTTATGTCCAAGAACCTTCCCAAGACCTATAGTACAAAAAAATGACAAAAAAAATCAAACTTTTGTACCAAACTGTAAAAACTGAAGTGAAAGTACTGAATTTCGCCATATCATTTATATTTCTTTTTACTTTTTCCCTACTCAAAGTGGTTGTAGAAGCCATTAGCAACCTTGCAAGAAAAGAGAAGTATATTGTTAGAAACAACTAAATACTTGGTATTTAGAACTGGCAAATTGGTTTGGAGTTGCTAAAACAAGGTTGATATTGCTTTAATAATGTAAATTAAAAAGTTTCTTTTAAAAGTGTTTTTTATCTGTGCAATGAGCTCATTTAAAATGTCCTATTTTGTACCTAAAATTTAGACAAGGGTTTACAACAGAGCATCGACTGACTTTTTTAAAACTTCTTTCACTCTAAGTTATATTAAGTTGCTTCTCTGCTCTTTATACTTTCTGTTTTGAATCAGAAAATTATTGATATGAGAAGTTTTATACTTCTCAGAGTTACACTCACAATTCATTAGAAACTCGTTTGAAAAAACAAAAGGGCCGACTCTCGGCAATTGCGTGAAGAGGGGTAATTGCAATGAATTCACAGAAAATCCGGTTCCATGTCAATACCGAGAAAACCAACACCGAGAACGGCAATATGTATTTTCGTAACAGGGAGCCCACTACCTATTTGTAAGGATAGTGAGACTCACGCCGAGCATGCGCCATAATGGCATATTTCGGTCATTGCTATTGAGAAACAGCGTTGTTTTCTGGGCGGATCGAGATACACTGGCACACATGAAAGTATGCCTAGGGTAAGATTCGATCTCCGGCACCTAGGGGAGAGAGACTGATGCTCTAACCTCTTCGGCAACTCCGATTCCGATGAGAACGGCCATAAGAATAACATGGGTTTTCTCGGTTTTCGTTTGCTCGGTTTTGGTTTTCTCGGTTTTGGTCGTTCTCGGTTTTGGATTTTTCGGTTTAGGTTTCTCGGTTTTCGTCTTCTCGATATTGGCCTGCTACCGACCTATAATCCATTTGCGAAGAGAGCGAGGATCTCTCCCCCACCTCTTCTATACCCTGACCACGGACAATTCACCACCTGCGTTTTATTATATAGCATAATACCGGGAATATCATCAGAAGCTTGGTGATTTGTTTCCAAGGCAAGTTAGATCCTCCACAAACTCAAACAATTGGACTACAATGGCTTAATTGACTAAAATTAATTTAAGTTAGGTTTTAAGCTTGAATTTACTGTTAGATCTAAAATGAAACTTGTCTTTTATGCCGTTCTTCCCCTTCCTCGTTTAAGCCTCTTTGACACTGCAGATCTTCTTTAAACTGATTTATTTCTTCTCATTCTAAATACGTAAAAAGACGTTCCAACATTCCGAGAGAATTTTAAACTATATTTGAATACCAAAATAACAAATTTTCTGGTTTTGCTACATGATCTGTTTCTACCATCTAGAAATATTCTGCAGGGGAATCCTAATTTAAAACACAAATGTTGACAGTTTGCCTATCTTCTGAATTTGGGTTAGACAATCATCTCCACAAAAATGCAATACGAAAAGTGACTGATTTAGAGAGGTATTTTAGCAACTGCCAGTTAACTTGTGAACAACAGATGACATACAAATCTTTCAATTTTATTTTTCTCTAGATATGCTACAAGACTTTTTCAACAAATCTATCTATCGAACTTTTTAATATTAGTTACAACACATATATATTAGTTTACATGTCTTCTACATGACTTGAAAGAGCATATTTACAACACTTAATTATAATTAAATGCCAATAATTAAATACCAGTCAATACTACAAATTTGTTGATGTCATTTGTACAAAATAAAGCATGTCATCATGAAAGGTAAGTTCTATTGTTAGACAATAACCTATTTTCATTGAGAACTTGTTAAATTTGAAGGAATCCAAACAATTGAGCTACAAACTTTCTCTATAATTAGTTTTCAACTTTCTCCAAACCTGAGCGCATTTGTCAAAACTTTCTCTTTTGTTGCTTCGATTGGCCAATTATCTACAAAATCCATAGAATTAGAAGTGAAAGTACAAACTTTCCTTTTCGGAAATAGCCAATTTTAGGCTGCTAAAGTTTAGGACCAAGTCGTGGAATCGGTAGGTTATGAAGTACAAACTGTTGAATTTACCCTTTTCAGTTAAACTTACAGCACAAATCTGAACAAGATTTCAGAGAAGGGTGAATTTGGAGATGAAGATGAATCTTTAGAACGGTTTTGCGAGCGAAATTAGCTTTCTCCAAAGTCTGACTAAACTCGTTAACTAAAATTTTCACCTCCCGGCTTTCTCCTCCTTCAAATTTAGTTTTGAATGTAGTTTCAGAAAGTGCGGAAATCTTCATTTGAAAAGGCAAGATGAACCCTTCCCCTCCCCTCCTTCGCTTAACTTTCCAAAACGCTTTATTCACAACGGCTCTTGATCAAAGCTAGGAAAAAACTTTCTTTTGGATTTGTGTAAATCTGTTTCAAATTTTGACGAAGGCAAGTTTTGTTCAAACAGAGAAAGTCCCTCGGAGCTATTCTTCGTTTAATATGATTTCTCTCTCGTCTCCTAGAAGCTGACGGGGGCGATTAGAATGGTGAATTTCAAAATAATGACTAAAAAAAGTTACGGCAGTAAATATCTCTACAAATCAAAAAATAAACCTATTACTAAAAGTGTGGAAATAACTTATTGCAACTGTATTACCAACAATTACAGAAAAGTGTCTTACTATTTCAAACATGTGTAACACAAAAGAAATTCAGTATAGTAAACTTGGAGAGATGGGTAAAGTTTTTCAAACGTTTTGGTTTATATTGCACTTATGTATGCGAGAACCACTCTATCGTGATTTATTGGTTTTAAGATTCTATTTTGCTATTGGCTTTTTGGAACGAGGGAGTAGAATTTGTACCTCAATTTAAAACAGCGTGCGTTACCTCACGCACATGGTTTTTTTTATATGAGAGCCTGTTTGAAGACTTTATGAATCTACTGGAATCCGTTCACAAAACTTGTTCTTTGTCGTGCAGTGAAAATTCAAACACTTCAATTATTCTTTGGCACGCAATGCTCGATTTCGGTTCCCTTTGTTCTTTCTTTGAAACTTGTTTTCAAGTCTTAATTGGAACTTTTACGTGTAAAACTGTTTAGTTTAATATCAAATTCAAACGCACAAGTGGATGTAAGCACGTTTTAAACAACTTGAGGTTACTGCAAGAATAATTATGCATCTCAGGTCAATGTATTTACGGCAATGGGACACAAGCGATAAATTAATTGTGCATTTTTTTTAATTCATTTTACTTTGAACAATTTTGTTTTTTAAACATTTGCAATTCCTCACATATAACAGCACAACTCCACTAGAAATAAATTTGAGTGGTTTGTATTTTGCAAATTGCACGGTATATATTGTTTTTTCGTAATATAGTATAAGTATAATATATTCAAGTAGTGCTTAAGAATTTCTCAAGACAAATTTACAGTAGTTAAGTGTTACACATAATTATAATTCAAAATGTGTAACTAACAACAACACCAACCTTGTTCCGACAGTTTCAAACCTAACTCTCGGCAAAAGTGAAATTATGCGTAACCTTGTCCTGGAATAATATATCTTGGTAACTCGTGTATGTAAAATGCAAAGGAAAGTATGCTCTTGAATTTGACATGTCGCATGACTAGGCATGGCCGGAGCGACGTCGATGAAGGAAACGTCAGCGGCGTATGATGGATGGACCCTAATGTTGGTGGTGCCTCAATTTATTCAAGCGTGCTTCTTTCACTTCAATTCATATTTCTAGTGTAGTGTGCAGGGCCAGCTTGCAGTTGCAAGATAAGTGCATGTGCCGCCATTGAAATTTCAAAAAACTGTCCTTTCAAGTGTCTAGCGGTGCTAAAGCGGCTTTCGATTTTTCTAAAATTTGTAAGCACGACATATATGGGCAGTAGATAGGAGCTGAGTGTAATCTACAGATCTCTCTAGGTGGGAGATCCGCTGTTATCCAAAAATTTGGTGAATAGCAGTTGATATCAAAGTCGCCTCCACCACTAACAGCTTTGCTATGTGAGGGCCCTCCGTCATGGAAATTTTTTGTTGCTTAAGTACCTATTCAAAATTGAATGAGGGGAACCATTTTTAGCTTGACTCACATTTGTTTATTTGATATATATATTTTTGTGATGATAAAAACTAGGTTTGCGAAAATAGGAGTTTTGGATTTGGTTGTTTATAGTTTCAAATAAATTTTTAATATTTCCAAAACACATTGAAATTTATGTAACTCCTTTTACACAATAAGTTGTATAATATGCTTGCAACAAAAATTGGTAATTAATACAAAGTTTTAGAAGTCAAACAGTTTTATTTAATTTATACAAATAATTTTCAAATGAGGTACCTATATATATATATATATGTATATACAGTGCTTCCCATTTAAAACGAAATAATACAGTTACCATAAAACAAAAAAAATTTGCTTGAGTTTTGCTACCTAAAGTAAGAACATTGCTGCAGAACACAATTTGTATGTAAATGAAACAACAAAATAATTGAGGATGTAACCAAATACTATGAGTGCAAGTGCACTAAAGCTATTTTCTTACTTTACTACCATAGGTTCGACATTACTTAAATATCTTCAGTTGAAATAAGAAATGCTGAAGGACTATGCATGTTGCTCCCATTAAAATAGCTTCTTTATTTAGCACAAAGTTTGCTTCTTGGATGAGTGAGAAGAGGTAGATTGTAGGCTTCTGGAATTTTCGTGGCATTTTAACAGGAATTAAAATGAAGTGTGAAATGTAAGAGCAGATGAGCCTCATCAAGACTGACAGAAATAAAAGCCTTTGTAACCCCTCTTCATGCTCACACTACATGAGTCAGCTTCGAAATGACATTGCACTGCATTCTTGTGCAGCAAAAATTCATCGCAGCTATGCATCTCTGCCAAGCAAAAACGCAGTCTCTGGCATTTAGAAACAATTTGTGCATTTACACTTTTAGGTATTTGAGTAGTTGTTTAGGTTTAAGGGAAAGTAGACGTTTAAAAGAAAATACAGAGTTTCTGTTTGGGTAGAAATTTCTAACCTTTCCATAGAATCTAAAATGGTGATGAAAATATGTTATGAAATTTACAGGAATTGCAAAACCCGTCTATTTTTTACCTTAACTTGCCTGATTATTCGGTTTGAAGTAGTAATGACAAATTTGTTGTTTGAAGCGGTGATTATGCAGTGACAAGATCTGGTGGCGGATGAGTGCCATGTGTTTGAATGCACTAGAATGCAAAAATAGCATCTGCATGAGCCATTTTAGCCAACTTGAAAAATTGAAAACTTATACTATCCCTATCTTGAACTATCGTGTTCAACCATGACCTTGTAAAATGATGCTTTTACTTTTTATTCCAAGTGAGAGGGATAAATAAGATGATATAGCATCTTGGCGTTCACTTCATCATTTATATGGATGATTGAAATATCGCATTACAATTTACCTTGTATATTTCGAACAAGAAGAACTTTATTCTTAAATATTATCTATCGAAGCAACTTTACATAGTTCGCGACATACGGTGCAGAAATGATTCATATGAGATTTGAATAATTGGTCAATTAAAAATAATTTAAAACTTAATACCAGCCTAAACATTAAGCACGTTAATTGTGATAAATAGAAATTGAAATTAACTACAAAATTGTATCACATAAGTTTTAAGTGTAACTAAAAATATTATTATTCAAAAAATACAAGCATACTTGAGTCTCTCTCTTTTAAACTTACTTTTACAAATTAGCCTTGGCTTTCATTGTGAAACTAACCATGACGTCTTGGAGAGTTTTTGAAAAGTGATTTTGTGCAGAATTGAATTTGACTTTTGAAATTGGATGAATTGAAATGGAATCAGAGGATTAGGGAAGTCGGTTCCTTTGACAAATATTAGGCGTTAAATGTAATTAAAGTCTAGGATTCTTGAGTTGAAAAAGGAAATTGAAAATTGGAATCGAAGGCTGTGAATATCTGAAAGTGAAGGGCTCCTGTTGACGAAACATAAATCAATTCCCTACTCTCTTCTTTGTCACATTCACTTTCACCCAACATGGTGTGCACTGTACCACAACTCTATTCAAACTCTACAACATTTTACACTTACAGTTCTACTACGCTACTGCAGTTGCAACATGTGTGAAGCTAAACAATTCATACAAAAGGCGTTTTTTATATCTTCTGCACGCAGATGATTTTCTTTGAG